>NW_010729075.1:5031480-5118718 GCF_000365185.1 Nelumbo nucifera
TTTTATTTTATTTTCTTTTGCCAGACTCGTTGGAAAAGGACGTTTTTGAAAAGTCCCATGTCTTTCGTTATTGTGTTTCTGTTCCACTGTTACCATCCTCGAATCCTCTACAGTTCTACTCGTAGCACTGGGTCAATACATTTCACAACGTCAGCTCTGTACACGTGGGCACATCAGTCTGACCCGGGGCATTATGACAAGCCCAGTGTCGTCCGGTTCTTTCAGAGGATTCGGCGTTCCTGTTACCTACCCCCCTCCCCATTCATCATCATCTCTCTCTTTCTCTCTCTCGTCTCCGGTCCTTACAAAGATTTAAAAAAAAAAAAAATTCATCTAAAGTACGGTCGTCCAAGTTGGTATGTGGAAATTGAAATTTTGATGGTATTAGTGCATGAAACAGGTCTGATCCATGATGCTTGGACCGGATTTAAGCTAAAAAAATATTGGTTTGAGTTTTGAGAGACCTCGGCATTGAGTCGGTCGATCCGATAACTGAGGCAGAGGGTTTACTGAATCCTGGTTAGGCGCTTAGTACGTAACAGGGCTGCATATGAGCTGGCTGGGTCTGGACTCTGGATGTATATGTATACCAGCACTTATATTTTCGAGTAGGAACTGATTTCTACTTTTTTCTATCTAGGCTCTTTGTATGCAGAACAGCAGAGCTGCAGAAGGATCCCCTCCCATGGGCTATGGCCCTAAGAAAAATGAAAATGAAATTGAAAAAAAAAAAAAGAATCGACAATAAAGATATCGGGGCCCAATACGAACCATCATCCATGCTTTGATTTGCACCATTTCTGTAACTCTGTTCTGTTTGGCCTGAAGCGAGCAAAGATGAATTATGATATCTATCCTTTAAAAGAATGGTCAAGCCTCTCTCTGGCAAGAGCATTTGTCTTTCGCAGTCTTATCTTTATTTCTTCAATTCGTTTATTATTAACTATTGGGAGATGGGATCGCATGGTAAGTCGTTGTACGTGAACAGTTCACAGAAGATTGAAAGTTGTAACTCGTTCGGAGGTTTATTTACATGCCTCAAGTCTAGTGACCCAGATTGCCATGGAGAATTTTATATTTAATTAAACATTCTGTAGATCTAATGGGATAGACTTTTGTTTCCCAACAGGTGCCACCAGTCGAGTTTAACGTTAAATGTAGTCAATATCAACTAGTCTTTTTTTTACCCAAACACTTGATTCAGTTTATATTTTGGTCCTTTCCTAAAACTTCTTTTTCAATTTTGTTTTATTTTGTTGTCTCCTTCTTTGGGGGTATAAAATATTAAACCTATTCTGTAGGAGACCCAATAAAATGTTAATTAAGAAAGAAGTAAGTTGAAGTAGTATGATATTTGATTGTACACAAATGTTCTAAAATTATTCTTCTACTTTTTAAGGGCTCTCTCATCTCATGATTCTCATCTGAGGTGGTGGATTACAAGGAAATTTCATCGGAAGGGTCGTTCCAAATTAAGGATTATGTTATTCATGATTTATCTCTCCCCCTACAAACTGAAGATCTTTTCTTCTTCCTTTTCGTACCTTGAGTGCCACTATAGAGCCCCTTCTTTGAAACACTGTTCAGTTTCAGCTTTGATTTCTCCTGGTCTCAGAGACTCCTTTCTTTTTCCCGGGCATTCTCTTCCCTTCATGTGGCTCCAACCCCAAGAAAGTCTATAAATGGAGGTGAAATGGTGCTCTCAAAATGGCTGGCCGGGTTGTTGTCTGCAGCAGATGATGATGGTTCAGTGACTGAGACGTGGGATGTTGAAGTTGTCGAGTCCGAGAAACAAGAAAGCTGATACTGGTTTGACTGTTGCATTGGCATCATCATTGGAGGGTGGCTGGTGTAGAACCCAGTGAGGGTAGAATCATCGCTTGCTCTATCCCAAGGCCTGTTCTGGCCGTAAAAGCTGGTCATGTTATTGGGACCTGAAAGAAAAAACACCCAATCACAAAGATGAACAAATCTCAGAAAACAAATAATGATCAATAATAGAAATAAGAATAACGATGCTGATGATGAAGATGACAGATGGTAATCACTTTGTTTGTCATACAAGTATAGAAACAAAAACATAAAAAGGGTTGATATTGAAGCCGATTTTGGTTACAAAATACCCAACCAAAGAAAACATTTTAACATAGAACCTGAACTTGTACCGAGTATGATGATGCTGATGATAACCACTTTGTATATCGTTTCAAAATGAAAAAAGGGAGTTGATAGTTGTAGTGATTTAGTTTGCAGCGTCACAACCTAAAAATATTAAGATAACCGAAGTAGTTTAACCAGAACTTTTAGTGGGTCGCAGTCTAATTAAGTAGACAATATATCAATCGAGTTGTTAAATGAAAACTGCACAGAAGTCCAAATTCACAGAACAGAAAAAAAAATAATAAAATAAAATGTAGTAGTTGGAATGAGGGATGATGAAAAAGGACATACCAGAGAAGAAATCGAAAGGGACTTGATCCGAGCAGTATGCACCATGAGGCGGGAAAATTTTCCTGCTCGAAGAACCAAGTAGCAAATCTCTGGAACATGAGACTGAATCTTCTCCACCATTGGTCATGTTTGCCAAACCATTCGAGCCAGCAATTCCACCACAATAGATAGCTCCAAATGGGAAGGCAGAGTGGTTGTTGAAGTCGCCATTACATAGATTTAAGGAGTTAGAATCTGTTCTTGTGGATGTATCTCTGCAGACAAAATTTGCAGGCTCTTCCAACCTTCTGCTAACAGTTTGACTAAGCTTTCTCCTCCTATAAGCATTAGACTGTTCTCTGTATTTCCTCGCCATTATAACATGCCAATGGTTCTTGACTGCATTGTCAGTCCTCCCGGGGAAAAGCCTTGCGATCATGGCCCATTTGTTACCATACAATCTGTGAGCAGCCATTAGCCTATCTTCTTCTTCTTCAGTGAAAGCTCGTCTGTTGATCCTAGGGTCCAACTGGTTAAACCATCTTAATCGGCAACTCTTACCTTAGAGCCCAAAAAGGAAAAGAGACAATTCAAAGAACAGAAAAAAAATTAAGAAAAAAAGAGGAAAATTTTGAAGAAAACAGAATAAAAATGTATTCAAGCCACAAGAGAACGAAGATTCATTTGTTTTTGTTTTACAGGTGGTTTTACAATGTTCTTTTACTTCCCGGTATATTCTTACCTGATCTTCCTTCCAACTTCTCTGCTATAAGGTTCCAATTCTGAGGGCCATAAAGAGCAACAAGTTCCTTGAGCTTAGTGTCCTCTGCAGGCCTCCAATGCCCTCTGGCACACAGTTTGGATTGCCCACAATCTATTTCCTTCCCATTCACTGAATCCGCATTTGGGTTCTCTTCATTAAACTTGTGCTTGTTGTTGTTGTCTTGCATGACAGCATTGTTTTCTCCAAACCCATCACTGGATTCAGAGCCTTTAGAATCATCTCCCTCATTGTTGTGGGGATCCTCCAAGCTGCTGCCGGTGCAGTTTCCCATAAAAGGGAACGCCCAACCACCTCTCCTGTTATCCTTCTGGGAGCTTTTACCATCATAACTCTCTTGGGAAGCATACTTGGGATTGATGGAGAGAGAACCTAAATCTGCAAACACCCCCATTGAAGAAGAACGAGGAGAGGAAGAAGAGGTAGTGGTGGTGGTGGAGTAACTGCTAAAACCAGTCGAAAGATCTGGTGCATACATGTTATAGTCCTTGGTCATACCATCATTTTCTTGGTGACAGACGATTTTGCTGAACTGTTGCAAGGTCAGCTTCATGGCCAGAGAGGAAAAACTAAAAAATTAAAAGAAAAAGAAAAAAAAAATGAGAAGAGAGATCGACAGAGATTGAAGGGAGGGGGAAGGAGTTGCAGAAGAGAGAAAAAAGCTTGAAACAGCAATAGCGCTTTAACAGAAACCCACACGGCTTCTCATCTCTTGACTCTTTTAGAGGAGTTTATAATCCTGACTGACCGTCTGACCCTGACCTTTATTTCATTTTTTTTTTACCAGTCTTCTCCTTTTAGTTTTGGTTTTTCCCTTTTTAACAACCCAACATCACTCACACGTGTGTATGTCATCTCATTTCACGCGTGAAAGCTGAGAGAAGTCTCTCTCTCTCTCTCATATTGTCTCTCTCTAGCTTGACAAAAAAAACACTACTGTGCTGTCTGCTAGCTTGGGCCTGCAGAGGCCTAGACACCTTTCTTTTCAAGAAGGGAAGAGGGGGAGGGGGGGAGTGGGGCTGGGGTTTGGGTGGGGCTTGAGGCTTGACACAACATCTCCTGTCAACCCTAGTAAATAACATCTCAATCTCCATCTCCATCAGTCCTTAACTTGAGATAGTTAACCTGGGTTCCAGTTAACCACCTGAAGGAGACTCAACGATAACCCCCCACCCCACCAACAAATGACAAAGAATACATGTTCTTCTTCACTAATAATAACCGTCCAAACAGGCATGGAGCTCATGTCTATTAAACCCCACCAGCTCTTTTGTCCCTTTTCTGGATTTTCACGTATTAATTAACACAGTATACTTAAATTTTATTGTTCTAGCCATTTTGGCAAAAACTTTTCTTCCCTCCTGAAGGAGTGAAGGAGAGAAAGGAAAACAAAAAGCCAATCACTCATCTCCTAAATAATCTTAAACTTGACTGAAATTTGTTTCAAATTAAATTTGAAGGGAGAAGAGTTCTTCCCATCGCTAGCAATGTACCCTGGTGTTAAGCTAGGCATTAAATAGTCTGGGTCCCATTGCAAGACTTCAATCACTCTTCAGTCCTCTCTTAACAGGACTGGTATCAGGACCCGTATCTCCATTTAATTAAATTGGTTCATGGGATTTGTTCACCAAAAGCAAGTCACTTTCAACATCCCTTGGTATTCCACCCAAATTTCTTAAAAGGAAGAAGATAGTAAAACTGAACTGATCAAAGGAAGATAACTGTATATTCCTACCAGACACCACCAGTGAAAGGATTGTATAGTTTCATGCAAGATGTCCTTGGCCTGCACTCAACATGCACATATATGACATGTGTATTGTTGAATTTTTTAACTCATCCAAATTTCAGTTTTTAATTTTCACCAACCTGAAAATACAATGGTAGACGTTTCATTTAACGAGGTCACAGTGCAACAGGAATGTACCATCTTTTGCTGCGAAGAGCTCAGCACCACTTCAGTCAAAAAGCTTTGAAACTTGGCTACTTATGGAAATCAACCTAACTAAAACAGCCCAACAAATGAAAAAAAAAACAAAGATGAATTAACCATCTCATTTGCCTCGAAACCTAAGGACCTTCCTGTAGACCGCAGGTCCCAACGAGAGATGGCATTTGTAATTCTGTATTTCCCTATTCCTAGACCAAGTAGTCTCTAGTCTCTAGTCTCTAGTTGTTGTACTTGTTATATCGTTAAGGGGTGCATGCATGCAATTCTGAACATGCTTACTGAAGCTTTTGGGTGATTTGATGTAGAATCAGCTCTTTGATTTATGGAAGATTAAAGCTAAATCAAAATATGCCCAGTGAACAAACCATCTTTAGTTCTTTTTACTACTCTTACGCTTTCTTAGCTGAGTGGGTGCGCGTGTTGCCCAAAACCACAAATTGTTAAACTTAATATGGTTAATTTGCACTGACCTGAACCTAATCAATCATGTTTACCTTTACCAAAAGGAATTGATATATATTTTGAATCTAATCATCACTTATCTATAACAAAAACACAGTTTGTTTGAACTTTGAACCCGATGGGTTGTTAGTTGGTCATCATAAGTGAGCAATAAGTCTGGGTTGATTTCTTTCCTAGTTCACCATATATATATATATATAGAGGTTCTACTTTCAATGATGAAATAAAATGGAAAAAAATACAAAGGTCGTACACTGAAACTGTTAGATCTAAAGTTTCTCATATATTTGTATACCAATTATATGTGGACGGTGGACCTTGGACCAAGAACATCATATGGATTAGTTAAGAGTTATGACATTGTTGGCAGGTGGAGGAAGAGATTTTCTTCAGACAAGAAGAAGAGATAATTGGGTCTCCCAACTACAAAGACCACCACTGAAAACTGAAAGAAAAGCAAGAAAGGAAACGTGTGTTGACAAGTAATTTGCTTGGGAGAATCTATTGCTCCCATCATACGATATTCACCTTTCTAGAGTGATCAAGCAAAAAATTTCCTCTCATTCCCACGTATATCATCCCTCCCATCACTTGCATGTGAGGACTATCAGTCACAAGTAGTTGCTTATTGCAGCAGACCTGATAGATTGATTGTTGGGACAAATATCATGAATGGTTGCATTGATCCTTGATTAATATAATAGATCTAGAGAAACAATATGAATTATTTGATGAGATAACCTTTTTTGTAAAAGAGAAGGATGCCTGTCCATCTGGGCAATCAATTTACTTTACCAGGAGCCACAGATCGATGCATGTATGGAAGTGAAAGATTTAAGATGGGTAGGTGATGTGGATGGCCCACCATATAAAGGGTAGAGCTGCTCCATAAGATTCTGTTGTTGCATGGTGGTGCTCTCTGATTGACCCTTTTCTGTTGCAGCTATTGGGTACTTAGTCTTCCAAAACCAGACAAAACCAACCCTAGCTTAAAATGGGGATAGAAAGGCTTTTAACCATAGGACTTGAGAGAACGCAGAGATCAATTGCTTATGGCCTTTCCTACCACACTTGTTGTTCATGAGCTAGCGGAACCCCATTACCTAAACCATGTGCTTCCAACTTCCAAACACCGAACCTTAACACTAAAACATATATAATATAGACTTGCAACAATCCAAAACCCAAATTCTTCATTACACTTAATTTGTGAGGGCAACAATTATTATATCCTATTAATAGTATCACTACAAGTCCAAGGCAAGATATCGAATCAATACATCATCAACCCAGTAAGAATTAATGTAAGATGCATTAGAAGGAAGGAGTTCCTGTCTCACTGGATGGATGCATGCATTTGGCTTTGAGTCATCAGTAGAATCTGACTCCACATTGGACGGTTGCCACTGAGGGCTCATACGTCATACCCATGAAAGAAAAGCACAAACCATTATTAATGAAACCTGGATTTGTGACGGTTTGAACTTGAAATTCTCAACATCCACACGCCACAAACATAGAGGCCAGGCCACAGTTCGGCCCTACCACCTGGTTGGTACAAGTCTCCATTGTGGGCAAAGGCGGGCAAACCTTGGGCTTGGACTTGGACTTGGACTTGGAGTGAGAAAGGATAATTAAAGAAAGAAAGAACGGGATATGTATAAGAAAAAGAGAGAAACAAACAAACAGTGGGCCAGGATGGACCATTTGGAAGGGTGTTAACCCTACCATTGCTCTTAAATATTTGTCTCAAAATGAACCAGAATGGTACTAAAGCCGTAGTAGTACTCAACGCTCCAGCATGACATATTTAACAACCTAAGACCCATAAATTAATGTTGAAGTATTGATAACCTACCAAGCGCAATGCTTTTAATGTTCTACAGTGTATTCTTGGTGGGGTTTTGTCTCCCTTTTTTTTAAAAAAAAAATCCTAATAGCTAACTTTTCTCCGTCTCCCCCTTTGCAGTTTTGAAATACATATATGTCATCTTCTCAGCTGCCTGTTGGACAAAGTAGAACAACATTTAGATAAAGACCCATCTCCTGATGTGAGGTAGATCATCAGCATGAGTCATGAATCCATCTGTATACATCTGGGTCATGATGAGAGAAAGAGAAAGAGAGGAAACTGGTTTTCCAAATTTTAGTAACAATATTTGGGAAACAAACAAACAATAAGTGAGCAGATCATGGAATGAAGTCTAGTAATAACGGGTATTGTAAGCAGCAGGGTGAAGTCACAGGTAGTACACTGCACAGGTATGTACACAAAAACACCAGCTACAACTCTACACAAGACTCAGATGAAGTAATAGCTCACAAGATATAGCTAGGTAATGTACACAGTAGTACTAGAGACAGCTAGAAAGAGAAAAGAAGGAACCTTGTTCGCACAACAATAGGAGGTTTCTAACCATTGGATTGGAGTTTGATGAGAGAGTGCCAAAATAAGATGGGTTCTGGTTGTTTGGCAGATCTCCATGCGACAATATATAGCATCAGTTAGCCAGTTACTTGTCAATGCTGGCCGTGGCCGTGGATCAAAATAAAAATAGGTGAAAAGTTATATAAGGCGAGGGTTAATGTTGATTTCTGTAAGTCATCCCAAAAAAAGGGATGGATGGACGGAGCTCACGATCCACATATGGATAATAAAGGTAGGGCCTGGGGGTGGGAGGGGGTTGGACTGCATAAGTTAACACAGTCCGTAGAAAGAGATGACCTCATTGATATTTAATACTATAAATAGATAATAAAGATGATGTTTTCACTCTTTTTCATGGTTTACAGGACGTCAACAGCGCATATCAAAAGGGTAAGCCCTGAGACTAGTCTTGATTTTTTAACTTTTCTGAGCCCCAAAGTTGCTGTCTCTCCACACCTCCACCTCCCAATAACCCCAAGTCTTCCACGGTACTTCAGCCAGTGAGCCAAGGAGAGAGAGAGAGAGAGTGAAAATGGGGTGGGGGCGAGGGAAGATATTGAATTTAAACGAGAAGGGTTGTACAACATAATGGAGATGAAAGAAGTTATATAACTGTACAGATGGTGGCAGGAAGAGAGACGGTGGGGGATGGAAGCGGAAGGACAATTTTGATTTTGTTGAGATTTCCTGGCATTGATTGGGGAAGAGACAGAACTTCGCTAACACAGAGGGAATTGTTCTCTCTCTCTCTCTCTCTCATGTAGTCATGTATCCATTCCAAGCAGAAAAAGTGAATGTGCCCGTCCACGTGCAAAGACCTCTCGTGTTGTTACGAACAAACAAAGCAGGCCCAACGGTTCACCATCTATCTATCTTTGAACGTCAGTACTACTGCTTGGCTTTCAATGAATATATATTATATTATATATGACCACCTTATAAATAATAAGATGTGATTTACATCCACACTTGTACTACATTGTATTGTTACATCACATGTATGCTTTCCCTTTCACATAACCTAAGCTTCTCCTGCTCACCCGACGTGATGATATGCATTTGCACCATCTCTCTCTCTCTCTCTCTCTCTCTCCCTCTCCCCTCCCCACACACACACACACGGACAGACAGACAGACAGAGACACATATGTATGTACAGAGAGAGAGAGATTGGCACACTGCACAAAAAGTCACAAGCTCAAAGCGGTTTGAAGTTCTGAAGGTCTACCATGCATATAATTGCAAGCAGATTGGAAGTATAGCTGAGCTTCATCATCCTCGATGAACCATGTAGCATTTGTGGGCCAGGGTTGGAGTGTGATCAGTGCATCTGAATTTTATGTTTATGACCAGTTCCGAATCTGACTCACCTTTCCGGCCGGCTAACATTCAACCTAGAATTTCCCCACCAATTCAGCAAAGCAACGTAGCATGGTTGGTTACATGTCAGCCAGCGATTATCATCGATCATGGACCTCAAGTTCATGTTAATTACTTAGTTTTTAATAATCAAACCAGCCCTTTAATTATATAATTTGGAAATTATCTCTCTTTATGGCAAGAAATCCCACAATCACAACCATATATAAGCAGTTTCCCATAATCACAATTTACTCTACAGTTGTGAAGTTCTCGGATGGAAGAGCAGTGAGGTTACTAATTAAGGTGATCAATTATCATAAGGTCAGCGTATAAATCAGAAGTGCATGAACCGGGTTTATGTGAAATGGGTTAAGCTTCCAGCAAAGATATGACCAGGAATGAAACTCGTTCATTCGGATGAATATTTTGTTCTTGCACCAGACAATGAATACATTAATTTATATTAAGAAAGAGACAACAACTACTCCTAAATCCTAACTGCTTCAGAAGAAAATATAAAAGAATGTGGATTTTCGTATACAAACACTTGAATAAGAAAAAGCCAATGCCCCTGCAGCACCTAGCTAGAGCTAACCAGTCGTTCGTACCTCTCTACCAAAGGAAAAAAAAACACACACACACACACATACAACACACTGATGAGAATGTGCTCTGAGAGAAAATTTTTGTAAGCAGTAAAAGTTGAAGACTTTTAATTATAACTAGTAAAAATTAAAACAACCAAATGATGCCTCAAACTTTACTCATTTTAACTGAAAATTTTAATACCTGTTCTTCTTATTGAAAACATGATTAAATTATACATAGTTCAAAATAAATCCCTAAAATTTCCTTGGTTTGCGAAAGATCATAATTTGATTCATCTTTCTTTCTCCTGGTGAGCTACTATAAACTTGAAAGCATGTGCGCAGTAGCAAAAAGAGCATAATTTGCTAGGCTTCTTACTGAAAGAAAATCCTTCCTTTTCCATGAAATATGGGCACAGAGTTTCATGTTAGTATCAAGGTTTTTAAAATTGACCCGGAGAAGGAACGGGTCAAGGGTCCGGTTCTCGGTTGAACAATCACCCATTCTGACAAAAAAATTAAAAAAACAAAAAAAGTTAAAACTGTTGAACAGTTGGAACGATTCAATCACCCAAATCAACTGTACATTTTTTTGCAAATATCTGATTTTGTGAAAAAACAGAACCGGTCATATCTTATAAAAAGTTCAACTAAAAATAAGCAGCCTTTTAACTCGAATGACTTTGAATGCTTCAGCATACATTAATAGATATAGTTGCATGCATGTAACAAGCATATTGAATGGATCTTATCAAAGAGATTACACAAGGCAATACGATGAAAAAGATAAGAAAAAAATAAATAAAAACTATATATGTTGATTAACTAAAAATTACTTTGCAGATAGATAGATAGATAATTAATCAGTATGTCCTCTTACATGCAAACTCCTTGATGGGCCAATTAAAACAAGTGAAAATCCATAGATTTCCCTTTCAACTGAAGTCAACAAAGAAGCAGAATCAAGAGATATGCTTCCTATCCATATTATTATTTTATTATGTTACATCTTTAATTTGGGTGATGTACATTAGCGTTAATCTAATATTTAAAGCTCTTCATATTTCATACAGGGGCATCTGACATATGTCCAATCAATAGTATCGATTCATTTAAATAGATCCTCGAAGGTCATTTCAAACAAGAAATACTTTCATCAGAAATTCACATTTACTCTTCTTATTGTCTAATTAATTCACTATTATTTTTCATTTAAACTGAACTCAGATCATTTAAATTAGCATGCGTCACTGTGTCAGATTCAGATATAGGGGCATAGCTGTCTAACAATAATCTGCCACGCAAATAGAATTTCCGAAGTTATGAGCAAAATTAGGGTCTCATCTTAGACCCTATATATAATGGGAAAGTTCCTGGTGAGATATGGGGGTGGCTTCAACGCACGATTTAAGTAAGTATTAGGGTTAAAATCCATCTCTTAATAATCTCTCTTTCAGTTTAAATCAGAAAAAGAAAGAAAGAAAGAAAGCAGCGAAGAAAAGAAAGGAAACGTACAACAGTGACTCAGGTCCATAATCCTGGACAAGGACATACATTGCAGTACATGTGCCCCACGCACACGTCGACCCAAACCAATCAATCAATTAGTCTTTTTTGGATGTGCTATCCATCCAAACATGACCGGACTCTGTCCCTCCCAATTATCTTTTAACCTTCCAATCTGGAACTCAAATTTTGCTTATTAACTACTAAAAGTTTGTCTGATTAATTTTCTACCTAATTTCATTTCATCTTTTTCTCTCTCTCTCTCTCTCTATAGATCTCTTCTTTGGTTTTGTTTTTAAAGTTGCAATACATCCGAAGCATGGATGCATATATGGATGGTTGGTTAATTAACAAGGTTGATGAATGAATTGGTGGACCATGTCGAATGCTAAAATCCCAACACACCATGCCCTGTGTTTTCAGAACCATCAAACCACGATGTTAGCTTGGGTATCAACAACTTGAAAGTTCGGTGCGTGCACAAACATGGCCCCATCATCTCAATCTGAAACACCAAGATGAAATGAATGATGAATCAATGTGTCTGTGAACTCCGTCCATCATCATTGATGATACGGCAAGGAGTTATCATCTGTTTTTCTATTTATTTTTTATTTAATGTGAATGTATATGCATGTCATATCATGGCCTGGATACATTTGAGTCGATAATAAGCGGTATGCAGTCTGCAATATGAATTAACTTTCAACTACGCATGAGTAATAAGAAGGAAAACAATTAAGAGATGATGAATGAGAATTATATATTATATTGAAGCCTAGCTGGGAGAAAAGAAAGAGGGGTTGATCTTGATAGGGAGGAGGGTTCATTGCATTAGATTAGACAATGACGTTTGTGTAACGCCAAAGATGCAGATAAAAAAGTTGAACAAAGCCACGAGCATCAGAATCACTTTTCAACATTTAAGGAAACCGTCAGAGATGGGTAATAGAACCTCTGTATTAACAATTATTTTAAAATACCAACATACCCTTGTCTTTTACCCACCCAACATTTTGATTTGTGATAACTAAACATGCATCCTCACTCATTTAACTGTTATTATTGGTCCTTTTCATGGAAATTCCAACCAAAATTTTCTCTCTCTCTCTCTTTTTTTTTTTTTCCTTTTTAAGATTCTATCTATCTATCTATCTATGCTAAGCTGTAGATATGTAGCTAGAGATGAAGCCTTCCCTCTCTACCATCCATCCGTGGCCTATTATTATAACGTTTCTGATTTACTTGTCTCTCACACACACAGTCACAGGCCTTGATACTGTAAATCACAAACAAACAAAGAAGAGTTGCTTCAAGTTTAAGACAAGTCATTGTGAATTGCATGAACGTGGGGCCATGAAATAATCTACCATACATGACACATCTGTACGAACATGGTGTTGGTGTTGTATCTCATGTGTCTGTCAGAGATGGCCTCATTAGCAACCAATGTTATGGATTTTCGGTCGCTTCTCGTCTCATGCATCCTGAATCATTCATTCACTCACCGACGCCTACATCTCCAACATTTTACGACCATTCGTTGAACCAACCACTAGTTTCCAACTACTGATCATTACTGATTTCAGGTTAGACAGGACTAAGGAGAGAGAGACCCACACTTTGCTTTTCTACGTTCATATCGCTAGCTATATATAGCTCATACAAGGGAAAGGGATCCAAATTATGCCAAGCATTTCCCAGTTAAGTTCGTTTGCCCCAAGTGGGTTTCTCAAGTGTTCTAGTAGTGGAAAGCATTAGATAGAGATGAAAAAAAACTCAGGAGCAACAGCAAGTCACGACATCGATCAGATTTCAGATGTGTGACGGGTAAACTAGCTATTAACTAACCTGATTTAGGGAGTCCATCTCTCCATCCACTGCAGACTGCAGTGGGCAGCGCCCCATGACAACAAAAAAACAAACTAGTGTGAAGGATCCTTCCACCCTATAATTATATAGCTTACTTACTCGTATCTTTGTCCAAGCAAAAAGATAGTATAGGACCGGAGAAGACAAGATTCCCCAACCGAGACAGCAAATTAAGAACTCCACACTGTTGCAAAACAGATGAGTATACGTAGCAGACAGAAATCAAACTCTTCCCCAAAAGATGATGCACAAAGGCAAAGGACTTGAAAGATTCCACATATCATGTAATGCCAACAAATGCTACAAAAACTGGGATGACGATGATGTGGACTATATATATATATATATATCCAACAATATGTCTTTGCACAGACACTGTATTAATTCTAGAGGGCAGACCTCGGGGGTAAATGGGATTGTGTATCATCATGCAGAGACCCCAACAAAATTAGCTAATTCAATTCATAGTTTGACACAGTTGGAGCTCAGTCATCAAAATCTACTCCATATATAGTTTTCTTAATTAATTAGCTAACAGCCAACAGGTAGGAAGTAATGATTAACGGTCAGAAACAAGCTTATAAATACAGAGAGATAAGATTCAATTCAGTCAGTCAAAAAGGATTCTTTAACCCAAGGTGTCCCACTGTCCCCTGGTTTTTAATCTACTAAATAGATAGCTAGAGGACATACACCAAGCCTGACCATATCTTAACAGGCATCCCTTTCCCCCACCAATGTCCACTACTCAAACTTGGCTATGTTGGATTACTATCACTTGAAATAATGTTGCGAAGCCAGGAAGCATATCCTGCTCTTATTTCTCACACCATTTCCACTTCCAACTGAGAGAGAGAGAGAGAGAGAGAGACCCACAACTGAACTATTCTCAACATGTCACACGTACAGTACAGCTTCTTCACATTTACCTGTCCCGACGTAGATATTTCTGGAAAATGGTGAAAATACCCATCTATCTTTCCTTAGCTTCCTCCTACATTTTATCTTTCTTTTTTCGTGCAACAGAAAAGCAACACAGTGAAGCACGTGAATAAAGAACCATACATACCAATATATAATTTTATTATTCACAGTGAAACTGATGGTTTGGATTATACAGTCTATGGTCTTACAATAATATGAGCTCCTAATTAATTAAATTTGGTGGGTCTAACAACTAAATAATTTTAGGTCCAGTGGTTTTTAGGACTTCCAGCTTCAAATATACCCTCAAATAATACAGAGTTAATGATAATGAGTTGAAGCTTTTAACTCAGAAAGCTTAATTCGTCATCAATTTGAACATATATATATATATATATATATATATATATGTTTCTGTAGCTCTCAAATCATCTTCCAGATATAATCTGATGCGAAATCCATTCGGCTTTAAATATGAACTCTGAAGAGTCGCAGTAAATTAAGAAAATTATATTATGAAATAGAGCAACTCAGAGAAGAAAAGGATTTTATGTAGCTAGCTTATTGACCCTGTACCCATGTTCAGGAGAAATTAAAGATCGACTTTTATTCTCAATTATGAAAAACAATAATGGCGAAGATAATGCAATCTTACTTAATAGCTTTTCTCAAATCTCGTGTACCTTGTATACATATTCTCCCTAAAAATAGAGTTGTTTACATCAAGGCCATATAAGACCATTCGGTGGGAGTTGATAATAGCAAATTAGTTTCATTCCCTCACATACTTTGTAGGCTACAGTATGTGTTATCTCATTTTTCCTGTCTATTTACATATATATATATATATATATGAGATTTTATATATATCAAAACATTTTAGTAGGTCTAATGCAACATCCCTATATATTTAAAGTGTTGTTTTTTTCTCTACACTCATTTTTTTTGTTCATGAATGCAAACACTGTTTACATTTTAAATCGTTTTTGCATTCATCTTGTTTGTTTGAAATCGATACAAAAGTGTGGGTCCATCATTAAATGCTCCAATTATCTTATGCTCCAATGCATTAATTTTTGTCAAAAAGTTAATTATCAAAAGAACATGAAATTTTATCCAAAAAATAGGTACAATAATGCTCTATTCTCAGAATACAAAAGTGTCTGAAAATACATTTTTGCTCTGATAATCATTATTTTTTTATATTTCAAACAAATGCTTATAAACACGAACCTGGGTACATAAATACCCCGGTTTGACGTTTGTATCGCAAACAAACGAAGCCTTAGGCTCAGTTTGGAAGGAGTGCAAATACCAATGCAAATGCAACAAGGTTTTGCACTCTACAAATTTGTATTTATAGTCTTTCCAAAGTGAGCCTTAAATGTATAATTGTTGACATGATATATATAGCATCCATACATAACATATATATTTACAGATGCATTATGCATATATAATTGTATATATTCTACAAAAATACATATTCTTGTTTTTTTTTTTGGTATTTACAAAAATACATATTCATATAATAAATGTTAAGTGGGGCTCATACTTTTCAACCCTAACCTAATCTTCAACCTGACCAAGGTCAGGCTAACCCAGCCCAAGCTTCAACCCTTAATATAATACGTTGATCTGTATTAATAATATATTAAGCTTTTGATCTGCAATATCTCTACCAGCAAAACCAAATTAATTAGTTTTGGCTTTTTATATCCAAGTCTTTTTCTTTTCAAGAGCACCGATCTATTCTTGAATTTCCTTCAAATAATAGAATAAGGAAGTTCTATTTTTATTCAAAAAAAAAAAAAAAACACCACTATCCAACAAAAGTCGAACTTTAAATCCAACAGATTACCTAGGATCAAAACAAGACATGTTACAACAAAACCCTATGAAAACAAGCAGCTGGATCATCAGAGGCCAAAAGCCACTGTAAAATAAGGTACAACATAGTTTGCCAGATCACAATCAAATCCTCTGAGCAATCCTGCTCATTACAAATTTATCAAAATGAAAGGTGGAAACTCTTCTTCTATTTGGCAATTCGTAAATTGGACCACTGGACCATTTGGCCTTTTTATTTGTTGCTTCTTTCCCCTGACTATGCAGAAGATTTGTGATAGATTTTTTATTATTTTTTTATTTTTTATTTTTTTGTGTGTGTAGAAAGATCGGTAAATTTGCAATTGCTCTGGCAGGGGAAAAAAAAAAAACTCTTTCTGGCAAACATATGAATTCAACTAAGCTAAAAATCAAATGTAATTTTTTTTTTTTTTTTACATTAACAGAACAGTATATTTTCTCATCAATACATCTGCACAGAATCATTTCAAAGAGCTGTTTTAAGTTTTAACCCCATATACATCCTGCTGGACTCTGTAGTGACTAGAGACTGTCTTTTGGAATAACCAATAAACCCAGAAAAACATGATAATTGCCCCTCAAAAACATTTACTTTCTATATATATCCAATGACTAGAGAATTTGAGGCTTTCAAGCTGATGGTAAATTAATCCAGGATAACCACAGCAGTTTACCTCCAGCTCCAGGTCTTCAATTTCAATTAATCCTGGAGTACCGCCTATTTTCCAGTTTCAATTAATCCTGGAGTACCCTCAGAGTTCCTCCAGGCTCCAGAATCATTAAAAAGATGCTGTGAGACCAAAAGAGAAAAGAAAAGGTTTATACTTAATTTATAGAAAGATACAGAGTACCAGGCTGGCGAAAACTTGAGGGAGAATGCAAATTACTTAATGGGATGGATGTCCAAAACTGCAATGGTCGTTTGACAAACAAAGCTCTTTGTGTTCAACTCGGAAAGCAGCAAACGTACAAGATTCTGGCATACTGTGCAAGACCACCGTCCATTATGGTCGGTAGCAGCTCTAGCCTCTACGTACGGGCTACGAGCTGATCTTCGTACGTACAGAACATTGTAATATTCTAATATAGTAGCGTCTTTATCTTTCTTTTGTGGTAACTCGATGGTTCCACTCATACATACTGGACCAGCCAATCATGATACACCACATCAGCTCTATAAACATTGGGCTCATAAAAGATTTCTTTTTTCTTTATCTTCATAATCAATCCCACCCCCACCCGGGGGCTCGTTTGCAGTTGTAGGGGTGTGTGCTGGGATGTTTGCTGTTTACGTTGGACAGCATCTGCTGTCTATAGAGGGCATGGGAGTTAATTCTTCACTCATACACTTACGCCATGTTTGGGAGTGTTTATGTTAAAAATAAATGTTTATTCGAATAAATACTTATTTGCATTTGACACCCAGTTTTTTCGAGTGCTTATTTTTTAAAATTAGCACTTGTTTTATATTGAGTATTTAGTGGTCTTTTTCTCCAATAAGTACTTAAATAAGCAATTGTGATTCTTTTGTCCTTCATTTTCTTTCAAACTTTCAAAATACCCAATCCAAAGTGAATGAATAAAAGTATTTTGGCAGAAGTATTCTTATAAAAGTATTTTTCTAAAAGTGCTTTTATAAAAGTACTTTTACAAGTGGTTTCGTACAAGTGCCTTTGTAAAGGTGTTTTCACGAAAGTATTTTCATTAAAGTGCTTCTATAAAAGTACTTTCATCACAAAAGTACTTTCACAAAAGTACTTTTATAAAAGTGCTTTCACAAAAGTACTTTCATAAAAAGTGATTTTGTAAAAATACTTTACTTTTGTTTCATAAAATTACTTTTATAAAAGTGCCTTTGTAAAAGTGTTTTTATAAAAGGGTATAATTGGTATTCTAAAAATTTACCAAGGACAATTTTTTGTGAAAAATTTGAATAAGTGCTTATTGTATGAACACTTAAAAAAAGCTGTAAATTTGGATTAAGCCCTTATTTTTAAATTAAGCACTTATTTCAGACTTATTTTCCAAATACAATAAGTGATTGATAACCCAAATAAACACTTGTTTTTAAGCACTCCCAAACATGGCCTTAGGCCTGGTTTTTCTTTTTTCTTTTTCTTTTTCTTTTTTTTTTTTTTTTGAAAAGGTTGAGTTCAAAACACACATCTTCCATGTTTTTAATTATAGTTGCTGAACTATCCATATATATATATAGTTCTAATGTCTCCTCCACTCCTGTAATCTTTTGAATTAGGCTAAGTGCATCAGCAAAAACATGTTTCTGTCAATCATTTTGAATCTTCAAAACCGAAATTGAAGTCTTTTTCTGGATCTGATATGACTGTGCTTGTGGAATTAATTCTTCTAGCCTTACTATTTATTTTCAAACATTCCCTTATTCCTGCTGTCCCAAATTAATCTTACAATTATACAAATTAGTCCTGGGACTTGAAATTTCTATACTTTTTGCAGTTGTGGTGTGATGTTCCACCATTCCTCTATCACCATGTGAATGGGTTGATTTGAAACTAATTCAAGATTTATTCTTGTTTGAACCTGACACCAGATTATGGTTATAAGGAAAAAGTTGCCCGCAAGTGTTCTTTTGCGCCATCACTTAGGCTCAGTTTGAAAGGAGTGCAAATACAAATATGTAGTGTAAAATCGTGTATTTTGTATGTATTTACACCCTACATATTTGTATTTGTACCATTTTCAAATTGAGCCTTAATGTTTGGCGTTGATGATGATTCCCTACACCTGATTTTTTGAAAATCGGTGATTACTGAAATCAGTGAGTTTTTAAAAATTACTCTTTTTTGTTATTTGATATAATTTCCTTTATGTCAAGAGTGATTATTTTTCATTGAAGCATTAAGAACACCTTCTTGCCCTTGCCACATAAGATGCCACCTCACCCAACAAAAATAAGAATTGCCTACAAATCAGGGAATCGCCAAATGTGGTGATCCCTCACCCAAGCCAATTTCAGCAATCAATTTTTTGTTGATTTCTCAAAAATTGGCATATTTGGCCAAAAAAAACATGGAAAAATCACTTATTCTTCAAATGATGATGTGGACTCAACGTGGCACATATTTCTAGGAAATTGGCATTGATGCCAAACATCACCAAAGTAATGTGAGATGCGGGAATAAATAATTATGTTTTTCGCAGGTGGACAAGCAACTTACCCACCCTCCAAGGGGTAACCGATTGATACTCTCCAAAAAAAATTCCTTTTCCATGGGACCCATAATAGTAACAGAAGAACATGGGCTTACCCCCTAGATACCATTAAAAGAATGAGATTGGTGCAGCTCAAATATGAAGAAAGGTAATGAAAGAAATTTGTTCAAAGAAATAGTAAAAGAAGAAGAAAGAAATTTGATGAAACTTCGTTAATATGAGATAACTTACAATATTAGACAAGGTTGGGACTCACTCACCCAAAAAGATGATTCTCTCAACTCTCAAAGATAGCTATAAGCTTCTCAAAAGAAAGGAAACAACTTGATGCCTTTAAATTGATATTATAAGGTTTTATATAGAGAACAAAAATTAACTATCAAGCATTAAATGAAAAACTAACTATTAAAGCATTAAATGTAAAACTAGGTGTTAGAGAATTTAATGAAACTAACCATTAGAAGCCCACTAACCAAAATGATTGTTGGAAGCCCATTAGGCTATGTTTGTTTAAGGTGTAAATTTAATTTTACACCGATAGAAAATATGAACCGGTTCAGTGATGGATGGAAATTGAAATTGGTTGTTTTTGAATATTTACATCAATCATGTTTGGTTGTAAGGTGTAAATTTTGATGAATTTTTTTCGGAGTTTGGAGCACAAGTCATTGTAAATATAGCTTGTTACAACCTGTAGCTTGTAGCAGATGCATCATTGCTCACCAACTCTTTCTTCCATGGTTCGCTCTACTACAACACCAAATGAGAGAGAGAGTAGTGGAACAAAGAACCGGAGAAAATGGTAGAGGCATACAGGCGGCACGAGGTGATGAAGTGTCAGAAAATGGAGGCGTCTAAGAGGTTGTTCGGGCAGTAAGCAGGAGGCACGACTAACCCACGGTGCCCTTCACCCTTCTCTTCTACAACCATGGCTATTGGGGGATTTATTTTAGTGGTTGTCGTCACTTTCTTCACCTTGTATGCTAAAAAGAAGCCCGAAGCTTCCGCCATCGATGTGGCCAAGATCACCGCCAAAAGTTGACCTGGCCACCACGAGCAAGATGGAGTACACGGAGAAATGGAAAAGAGAAACGTTAGAGTGAGAAGAATTTTAGTTCGATTGTAGAAAGGGTAAGTTTTAGATTAATAATTTTGATGTTTTTTTTTTATATCAATTATTAACGCAAAAATATTTCAAAATGGAGTTTTATACTGATTTATGGTGTAAATAAATATACACTCTATCCAAACGCTTGCAAAATGGAACCAGGGTGTAAAATTTACCCCAGTTTGACTTTACACCTCAAACCAAGACGGCCTTAGTGAATTCAAATGCATGTCCACTTATTATCTTCTCCTTTTAAAAGGGCTTATAAGGAATTAGTATAGAACCATCCTATAAGCAAAAACTGTGTTCACATAGCATTGAAAATATGTCTTGTGCATATTAAATTCGTGGGTGTCGCACGAGCAAAAAATTATGTTGGCATAACATTCATCTCCACATTAGAAATAACTGTTAAATTCATAGAGTTCCTGTAATCTAAAAGTCAGCTCACACATAACATTCAAGTGTATACAAGAGTAATCCCCTTATCCGCATAGTATAATGGGAAAACCATAATTACAGCCTAAGCTGTAAAATTTATACAAGCAAATAGAAACTACCATGCGAGGTCCTTCTCAACACTCTGTTGATGGGCAGGTATTAAAGTTTGATGAAGTGTCAGTTGAATGCTTGACAGTTGCATCCCAAATTTAAAAAGCTAAAACAAACTTATATATTTGGTTCCGGTGGAGTTTATTGAAAGGCCATTTATTATTTTAAACGTTTAAACATTTTTTGTTTTTCATACATGCCACGTTAACATTTTGTTTTGTTTCAGGAAATATTGGGGTGTCAGCAATTTAATCCCAAGGCGCCATGAGGCCATAATTTACGTGTGCATCATAACGGCATCGAAGTGAAGTGCAATTCCTTATCATGTATGTATGAAAAATCACAAGTCACAATACATACACACAGTAAACAAGGAGAGGAGGTAGCATCACAACATGCAACTGCAAGCCGGAAGCCCCCTCAAAGGAACAGTTGGGCCAGTTTCCATGTGGTTCTGACTTCTCAGAGAGCAAAACCAAACTGGTACGTGACAGAATAAAAATAAGTCGTTGACTAAACACCAGAGGGAGAGCGTTAAGGGTCCCGCCCCATCCACTACTCCTCTCTCTACTCTACGCTATGCCCTTTGCACTTTGAAATTTTGCATGCCACTCAACCACTCGTGCATGCATAGTCCCAAAGCCCAGACTTGATTGGGTACACTTCTCTCTCTCAACTCTCATGCATCCATCTCATTCCATGCCAAACCCCATATATGTATATATAGTCGTAACTTCTTTTTTCTCTCTCTCTCTCTCTATCTATATATATAATTGAAGTTATTAATAATCATACATCAACATATATCAACCACGCATGCATCATATATATTTTACTATGCCTTTTCAGTTTCACTCTCCCTTCCCTCCTAGCTACTAGCTTAGCATGGAAGAGACATCACTACTGCTCCCTCCGTAGACAGTAGACTCTAAGACTAGTGTCTAAACCCTAAACCGTGTCTGACGCGTCATGAATGGCCAATTCATAGCACACTTGATCCATAGATCTGTGTGTAATTAAACAGTGGAACTTTAAGCTAGGCCAGGCATTCCTGAGTTGATGATCAAAAGTTCAAAACCAAACGTACGTGAGGCGCGGCTAACGAGTGGATGTGTGAAACTCAACTCCCGCAACCCGCATCCATCATGTATAACTTTGAGTTTGAGTTGACACACGACGTAGGCTTCTGTTTGGGTTGTAATTTTGATGACCATCCCATCCGGCATTCCGGCTTTGTTTTATGAACGGATCGATGAGCCTTATCCCTTATGTACAACGTTGATCATCATATCGTTCAAATGCATGTACACTGTGAATATTATTGAAGAGAAATTTAACACCACTTTTTCATTTGGTATATATTAATCCATTCATTATTTGTATATATCCATCCCTCCTACAAAAAAAACAAATTAGTTCAACCGTGTTCTAGATCATTTTACCCGCAAAAAAAAAAAAAATCACTCAATGATATGTAATTAAATTAATACGTGGAGGCCAGGGTCCTTTGGGAGGGCCGAAGGTTTGTTGAACTCCTCTCACTTGGCTGAACGACGACAACAACATCAAATTTGGATTTTCTGAATTTTTTACCAAACGATGCTTATATGCTGTCTGCATGGGAAAGCCTTTCCAAAGGGATCGAGGCTTGGGGACACCAAACGATGCTTATATATATATAAAGAAATGCAATTGATCTACTTCCTAGAATTCTTTTTTATCTAAATCATTTATAATTAATTAAAATGATTTATGATCTTAATCCTCCTAAATAGAATTACCTATTCATGGCTGAGTTCGGATTCAACTTTTGCCAAATTTTGAATAGGTCAACTCCTAAAGGCCCATTAATTGATTAAAGCCCTGTTTGATTTCACTTTTATTAAATACTATTTAAAATAAGTGTTGGGATCACACATTAAGTGTAAAATAAGTATTTATTTCTATTTGATAAAAAAGTAAGGAAAATGTGCTTATTGAAAAAACAACTTGAGAGTGGCTTTTTTAAGCACTTCTTAAAAATATGCATGTTTGAAACTTTTGGGACAGTTCAGTGCCTAGTTAATTTTTTAAATCCATGAGATACCCCCCATGTGTTAGAAAAACCCTCTTCTTCCTCATTCGAACAGACCGCGGTGGCACCTCTACTGGGAGTGACCGGCAACCACTGAACAATCTAAAAATTCATCGATGATCAGGTCAATTTTACTTTTGGAACCATTTTTTTCATGCTTTTATGAATTTTTTTTTTTGAGGCATTTAATGCTCAAAACCCTTTTGGCATTGTTGTTTACCAAATTTGGTTTTTTGGGCACACCAGTCTCGTTGTATAATCGCTGGCAACATCAGGTTGTGTTAATTAGTTTTGCGTTATTATTATTTTTTGTGCAATATTTTTCTCAAAACTGGTTTTTTCGATTGTCAAAGATAAAAACGATAATGTTGTGTTAACTAGTTTGGTTGTGTTAAATATTATTGTAGTTTGTGTTTTTATTCCAATTTATGAATAATTGGTGATTGTTCTTTGGTGATGTTTTTCCAAATTTATTTTTTTCCTTAATCCGAATGTTGATTGTTTTTTTTTTATTAATACAATTTTTTGTGATACTATTTTTTTAATTTTTATTGCACATTCTTCACATGGCACTCAATGTGTAGGCCCACATGGATTCCCATGTGTTATAGTGTGGTGATGTGACAAACTTCCTTCAAATGTATAATATAATATTGAAAATCATTGTTTATATGTGTGGGTAAAATAAGGGCTAAAATTGTTGTTTATGCTAAAATAAGCACTTGTGGGGAAAGTAGCTCATCAAACATCCCCACCCCAATCAGTGATTTTACAAATGGGTCACCAAACACCATTAAGTGGTTGTTAAAATAAGCATTTGTGCATATCAAACCACTTAATAACCAAACATAGTCTAAGTGGCTTTACTCTAGTCTTGACTCTTGACATCAGATCTGCATTGATCCAAGCTGATTAGATCATGAATAGCATATTTGATATGCTTGCCACGAGTTGACCCCACATCCCTCTACCCACAGGACATTACAGCTGTGCATTATGAATATCTCCCTTGTTATTCATGCGAAGATGTTCCCAATAAACAGTGGTGGTATTCTGTGAGTAGAGATGTGGGAATAATTTGTAGACAATAGATCTAGAGTGACTTAAATGGCCATCCAAACCATAGAAGCAAATGGTCTTGCAGCTCTTGCTCTTGCAATCATTGTTGAAAGCATATTAGAAATTATCTATTACTCAAACATGTTTTTAGAAATAAGGAAAAAAAAAGCTCTTTGTGTAACTAATGAATGTATAATTACAATATTGTCCACTCTGTTTATATGGATAGATGATTAGGAGTTCATTTAATCACACGATCGTTCTAGTAATATATGATAATTTTCTAAGAATATCTAAACTAGTAAACAGGTGTTCTAAGATTAATATAATATTTACTTATTTAAACAATGCATCCAATCAATTCAAAAATCTAGTCCATTAAAGTTGTCTCTTAGGCCCCGTTTGTTTTTTGATAAATTTTTTACCCAAATAAGTGTATTTATCCATGTTCTTTTATTTTTCAAGTAAATGATATAGTGATCGTTTTAGCCATAAAAATCTATTATTAGAAGGGAAAATTTTGTCCCACCCAAATGTTGTCAACTTTTCCCCTAGGTGGGAACCCACTTGGGAGGAGATAGTGATACCTAGGGAAAATAAATTTTCCATAGACCCTACATAAATTTGAAAAAAAGAATATAAGTATCTTGATTAATGATAACTAAAATCCTATTGACCAACTTTCTCCTTTCTCAAAATTTAAAAAACAAACAGACCCTTAAAAGCAATGAATTAATATAAACCATTCAAATGATGTTCTAAAATTAATTAATCCCAAAGGCCAATCATGATAGCTGAAATGACTGAACCGAATGGCATAATATTGCTTTATATTTTCATTGAATAAATTTATCAAGAATACTGTTAACTCCTTAAAGCTGAAAAGTTGGGTTTGTAATTATATTCCAAAAAAAATATTATTTTGTTCTAAAAAATTGTTACTTGTTAAAAAATAGTATATATACAGTTTTTTATAGTCATACTTGGTGAAAGAGTTAACAGTGGAGGTTTAAGATAAATATTTATACCTCCCCTCTGATTTAAGTTCTAAAAATCTTCATTTCTTTGTTTTCCCACTTCTCGACTCCGGGACTCCCCATTTCATATGCAAAAAGGAGGAGGAATCCTCCAATGCACCGATACCTGGTTTTATATGCAAAGCGGCAATGAAAAAGGTAAAATTGGTTTGTTTATTTATTTATTTTTAAATTAACCTATAAATGATGTTAGAAGATAGGATTAACGGAGGACAATAGTTATTCAGTAAGTAGGTTGTCGAACCAATAATAATGCTCCACACCAGTCATAAAATACTTATAATTAATTAACCTTTTCAGGCTCCATGTATTTTATTATTGGTGTGAGATATTATCATTGATTTCAAGGTTTTTAAAATCAGATCGGACAAGAAACCATTCTAGGTCCAGTTCCCAGGTCAAATGGTCCAACCATCCAGTCTGAATGGACAGTCCACTCTAACAAAATAAAAATAAAAAATAAAAAAATAGAAAAAACTGTTATTTGAGTCAATAATTCGACCACCTAAGTCAGTAATTCACTGACCAAATCAACAGTTTTAGACCAAAAAGCAGTTCTAAGGTAAAATGGACCAGTTCCCAGTTTTTCCAATCGAATTTTGAAAACACTGATTGATTCCACAACCCATTAGCTAAAGCTTTAGCTAATAGGATAAAAGGCAATAAATACTAATTCTCCTATCACATGCAAACATATTTGGATGGATTAATCATGTCATGGTTTTAAAAACCAATTTAGATGGAATCACTTTGACCATCGATTCTTGGGTCAAATGGTTCGACTGTCCAGTTAAAATCCTGATCAAACGATTTGGGGTCCAAAATCAAATCCTGAGCCATAACTGGTTCTTAAGGTCGAACTGTCCAACTGTTCAGTTCGGTTCGATTTCAAAAACCATAGTTTTAATGTATTTAAACTTTAAAGTGATAAGCCTGAAGCCCGGCCCATGACAACCGTAGAGTTAGCGCTTCCTGTGGTAGAGGATTAATTAAAGCCCAAAATCACATATCTGAATTCTCTATACTGTGTTACTGTCTTACTGAGATGTTAGCCACGTAAGCGTAACTGGTAAAGATAGTGGTTAGAGAGAGAAAGAGAAGCCAAACGATTCGACATTTGAATGTCGTATCGGCAAAATATCGGAATTCTATAGTTCGTTTCGGGCGATGGACTCCTGAGAACGAGGAGCTTCCTTGGTTGAGAGGGGTTTAATGATTCTCCAAGGAGGTTGAACTTTGAAGGGTACGAACTCACCGTCCGTTTGAATTTCGTGGTTCTCGAAATAAATTTATAGTTTTTCTGTTCTTTCTTGTTCCCGCTTTTTTCTTTCTTCCAATTAGTTGGTCGGTTTTGAAAATTCGGGTGCCTCCCGATTCTCCCGCGCGTTTTAACGACCGATTTTTCAGCTTGGCCGGTCATGAAATGTGAGCTATACATCTCTCTCTGCATCTCTTTTATTTCTTTTTTTTTCATTTTTCTTTCGTTACCTGCAATAATTCTTTTTTTTTTCCTTTAATGATTTTATCCATGTTGTTCTTTTTTTTTTGAAAAAAAATATAATTTTTTTATTTCTTCATCTGGGTATTTGTTCGTTTGGTGTTCTTTATCTGTTACATACGATTTCATGCTTTTTTATTACACGGATTAGGTTTTTCAGAAGGTTAGGAATCTGCAACTGGGGATTATTTGAATTTTATTTGGGTATTATCTCCTCTATTTCTAATTCCATATGGGTTTTGTAATTTGAATTTTAGTTTTATATGGGTTTTCACCTATTTTAATCAGCTTTGGTAAACTTGATATGGCTTTTGATTAGTTGTTCGTTTCTGTTTTTAGCAGTAGAGTGCTGTCAACAGTTCCTGGTATTTTTTTTTTCCGAGTTTCGATGTCTCAAACGTAAATTGCTGCTGTGTTGCCTTTCCGCTTCAATTGTTTTGTCGCTTTGTAA
The DNA here is from genome assembly GCF_000365185.1 of Nelumbo nucifera. The sequence goes on from NW_010729075.1 coordinate 5,058,621, forward strand.
TTCGGTTTGAATGTGGATGTTACTAAATTATTTGATTTATTTCCATCGGAGTTCAAGGTGTTGGCAATGGATGCTTCGATTGTATTTCCGCATAGAATTTTGTTGATGCAAATTCAAAATGGACTTATGGGTGAAACTTGACGAAAGGGATATTGCTTTGCTAGGATTTCAAACCTTTTTTCAGGGGATCAGAAGCTCTAGAGATAGGAAAGAGATAAAGGGCTTTACTTGAAAACCTGTAGGATGGGGAGGGTTAAGCTCAAGATAAAGAGATTGGAGAATACAAGCAGTAGACAAGTAACCTATTCAAAAAGGAAGAATGGAATCTTGAAGAAAGCTAGGGAATTATCCATATTATGTGACATAGACATTGCCCTTATCATGTTTTCACCAACTGGCAAGCCTACATTGTGCCTAGGAGAGCACAGGTACTTTGTTTTTCCTTTTAGCTATACCTTCTGTTATCTGCTCATCAATAACCTTGGCTCTTATGTGATTTTACAAGCCAAAGTCTCAAAAATGGTTTAAACAGTGCATAAAGTTGATTACTAGTGAGATAGAGAAAAGCAGATCATTTCAGTGAAGTTGTACCTTTATCAAAACTGAAAAAGTTTCTTGTCTGCTCTCTACTTACATGCATCCTTGATAATAGTAAATGATCAAAGGTTTCTAATTGTATCCAAAGACATGGTATGAAGTGAACCTATATAGCAAGAAAAATACTGGCCTCTCCTTGGAGTAAAAAATGAAGAACATTTGCGCTAGGTCCTAATGACTTGAAAAAAAGGGAAGGACAAACGGGGTTATTCATGTACAGCTTTCAAAACTAAGAAGAAAACATTATGTACACTGCAACGACTTCGGTTATAGAAAAAAACCATCGGTGACATCCTTTCATCCGTATTCTTGTATTTCTTTTTGGGGTTTCAAATAGGCTTGTTCTGAGTTGAATTTAAATGCATCCTCCAATAAAAGATCCATAAAAGTGACATAAGGAAAATTTAGTTTATGCTGAGATTGTTGCAATTAGGCTAGCATAGAATAACTTTGCAGTAGAAGGTTTCATATGTCTCTGTCTTTTGCTTCAGTCCCTATCATGTAGACGACTAGACGAGTCTTTCTTATGCCATGCATCATAGATTATTATCAATGCATAAAGACAAGTTCTTTCTATGCAGAACATTCAAATTTAGATTGTTTAATCTTAGCATTTTGGACTCTAAGGATGCAGGATAGTATATCTTTCCATCTACTGTACATATTCGATCATGAAGACACTAGACAGAACATCTCATTTGAACTGTAAATATTCTCATTTAACCCTGAAAATCATCAAAACCTCTTTATGTTGTATATTACTAACTGGTTTTGTTTCTATGTTATAGAAAGTAACTTTATATTTTTCATCATTGATTTTTTTTGTGTCCTTTTCTGATGATTCTTTACTTCTCCATGATTCAGTAACTTTGAAGAGGTTATTGGAAAGTTTGCTCAATTAACTCCACAGGAAAGGGCAAAAAGGTTCTCTCAGCTCAATCTTGAGCTTATCTACTTATTTATTGGGTTTGGGTTAGATATGAATGGTATTTGGTGTTTAATAATTTTTCACTGGATTGGAACAGGAAATTGGAGAGCCTCGAAGTAAGCCAATTCTTCATGATCTATTCTTCTATTGCAGACTTCATTCTCTTGGCTTTTTATATATGTTTGGATTTGAACCATCTTTAATGTATGTTCACACAACATTCTGGTGCTTTCTTTGAGACTATAGGCACTAAAGAAAACATTTAAGAAGTTGGATCATGATGTAAACATACAAGACTTTTTGGGTGCAAGGTTTGTGCTAATATTGGTGAAATTGGTACTTTATTATTTCAATAAAACTTCTTGTCTTCTGCATTGCATTCGTAGTTAAAAGAAACTGATACTTCCCTTCTCTTTCGGTTGCAGTACTCAAACAGTTGAGGTATTTATCATAAACCAGTAATTATTGATGCCTTTCTTGATCTTTCAGTTTCTAATTTGTCATTCATGTCAATGACATCTTATATTTTATCTTTCTTTTTCTGCAGGAATTGACCAACCATTCAAGGCTATTGCAAACTCAACTTTCAGAAACGCACAAGAGATTGAGGTGCATCTTTGAAACAGTATTTATTTTATTTTGCTCCCTCTGAGATGTTATAGATTTATATTGGTTGGAAGTTTGAAATATATTGGGCTGTACTTCATTTTTCTAATCATTTTTATTTGGTAAGCTCATTCCATTGATATGCCTCCAAACTGTTATTGCATTTTTAAGTAGAAAGCTTCTTTTGTTGTAGCATATAGATGAATTACAAACTCCAAGAAAAAGCCAGCGACTTATTCAAGAGTAAGGTATAGTGGTATACAATGCTGACTATCTTATAAATGACTGAGAGTCTGAGATGTTTTGTTCACATTCTTTCGAAAGTTGAAACAACATGTTTTGAACTTGTTCTACCATAATATTCAGTCCAGTTGATTGGAGATTACTAAGTTTTTTAACAATCCAAATACAACTCAATTCACCCTTAGTCCCAACTATTCAAGGTTGGTTATCAACTTTAGATTCATTACTGGTGCTTGCTTTTTTTTTTTCATCCGTAATTACCATATGTCTGGACATGTATGAGGGTCATTGGTGGTCCTTTCTTAATACTGGAAGCCATAGTCTACATTGGAGCAAAGCAAGTTCCTTTTTCTTTGAATTTTTTTAAAATGGAAATAAAAGTTACAAAACAGTTGTTAATTTCATTTACAGAACAGTTATGAAAGATCATAAAAGGCTAATATATTAGAAAATTATCTATAGTAATATTAAAGGTGGAAATTCAAGTAGACTTATTAAGTGCCACACATTTATTGGAACAATTTCAAGAAAGAACCATTAAAATCTGCACTTAAAGAATGGTAGCAAAACTGTCTCTTGCTAGAGCTCTCCAGCTTATGATCCATTTTCTTACATTTAATGTTGTATGTCTATCATTATCTTTGATGAAATTCTACCTATACCTTCCCCTCTCCTTTTCATGCAAAGTTCTTGTACTGAATTTTAGTTTTACCTGCAGTAAAAGTTATGTTTGAATGTGAAGATGATCATAACAAGTCTAATTTTTCTTTTAGAATGTTAATGAACCAAGGATGATATTCTACCAAAAAAAAGAAAGAACCAAGGATGATGTGGATAAAACTCACCCAGTTCAGTTGGCATAAGTTATCTTCTATGGAGTGAGCTGGGCTCTATAGCTGCTGCATCTTAATATTGTTTACTGAAAGTATTTTCTAATTTATCACCATGTTTCATACATCTAATCATTTTTTTTTTCTGAAGCTTTCACTTTCCATTCCTTTCTAAATAAGAGAGGCTTGATTTGTCTTTAAAATGCCTTTTCTTCTGTGCTATCCTATATATATATATATAAGCTAGCATAAAACATGCTCGATTCATCACTGTGATATGATAATACTGCATACCATTTTGTTTTCTTCAGCTATTGGACTCATCCAGATAAAATCAACAATATAGAACATCTGAGGGCAATGGAAGACTCTCTTAAGGAATCACTTAACCAAATAAGAGCTCATAAGGTATGGTTTTTGTTGTGTAATATAGGCCTCTCTTGGTAAAGATCTGCTTTTATGTTTTATTTCTGTACCCTAATGTAATTATTTTATCTAATCTAACAACACCATCTGGAAGGTGGGAACTATGTTTAGTTTATTAGAAATTCAAGATCATTTAGAATATTTAGTCTTTGCTTCAGAATGTCTCCTTATATGTTGTATTTGTAATTTATTAGTAATGTTTCAGCATAATGGTACTCTATTGAAGCTAGTTAGGGTCTGTTTGGTTCGTGGGAATAGGGGTCTGGAATCAGAACCAGAATGGTTCCAGCCATTTGGTTGGGTGGAATGGGGTTCTGATTCCCATTCCTGGTGGAATGGCGGTCCCCCATTTGAGGGAATGGCCATTCTGGCCTCCCCCCTTGGGAATGAGAATCTCCACTCTCCAGCCAGCCAAAAAAAAGGCAAGTGACTTAAAAACCCCCCAAACCCTATTTCTCTTTACCTGACACCAACTCTTCTTGGGAGTTGTGCATATCATATGGAATCTGATCCTAATTCCTGTCTGAATCAAACAGGTGGGGGGAATAAGCAATTCTGATTCCAGTTCCAGGAGATTTTGATTCTGATTCCCACCGCAAACCAATGTTGGACATTTACATGTCTGTTATCTATGCTGATGGACACCCCTGCCACACATGTGGCCTGGAGTTTTGAAATATTTGATTAGCTTGCCCAGTAACATATAGATCAATAATTTATCCCCTAGATAATTGCAGATAAAAGCAGCTTTTCTCATTGAAATGCAGTAGCCAAATGGATTATTCTGCCCATGTAGAGATCTTGTAATTTTTTTATTGTTGCATAAATTGGAAGTCTTACACAAGTTCCTTTGATATATAGTTCCAGAATGGGATGCATCTACCCTTGGGAATGAGTGTTGAGCAGCCACAAGCACAACCCATTTCATGGCTGCCTGGTAATGACAGTCAACATATGATGTTAGCAGAGGATCCAAACTTGTTACCTCACAGGTGAGTGGTTTTCCTATATCAAGAATTTTCTGATTGTCTTGGAAGTTTAACTTTTCGGTCAACCCAGTTGGGATCAATATTGCATTCATGATCCAGTTTCACAGGAAATCACATGGGCCAAACTTATCTTCTTAAATTGCATGCATAAGGCATAAGCAATAACTGTGCTTTCAGACCTAGTTGGAGCATCATCTCTTACCAAAGTTGATTTTCACACTCTCCATTACCCTGTGATTGGATTCAAGATAGTCTGTGAATGTAACTGGTTGACTCTCAACACTTGTAAAAGGGGTGATCCATATGGTTTCTCTGAACTGGTTCATGCATCTTACTTGTAGAAGTGAAGAATTCTGATGCAATGTTTGTTGGGCAATTTAATTCACATTGAAGAGCAGTCCCTAGTTGCTAGTTATAAATCTACATATCTATGTATTGAATTCATTTTATTTCTTTTATTTAAATTTCTAGAGGATAAATTCCAGACCTGTTCATGGGCCGAGTAGCCCAACGGGCTAGCCCGGCCTGGCTCGTTCTATATCAGGCTTGGACAAATCTTTAAGCCCATGGGCTTGAGCTCGAAACACCAGGCCTGACTGTTTTCAGGCCAGACCCGGGCTTTCCCAAATAAGCCTGGCCAATAATATTAAATATAATATATAAATATATAATATATATTATTATTAGCAATAAAAGTATTATATAATATTCTTATATTATTAATATATATTCTATATAATTAATATATTATAAAATTTCTGTTCAGATCGAGCTTTGGATTTATAGTTGGGCCAGGCTCGGGCTCAGGCCTGGTCATATTTTGTTTATAAAGAGTCAAAGCCCAGCCTGGCCCATGAACAGGTAATGTACCAACTAGACTGGATTTTCTTTAATGCCATAAAAAAACTACACTAACATCAAGTTTGCAACCATTCTAATTTCTGTGGATAAGTGTAGCTGTTCTAAACGAATTTGTACCTAAAAAAGGTGCTAGTTCCAATATCGTCATATGGACAATTAAAGTTGGGTGTCATACACATGGACACAAACACCTATATGAGGAGTCTTTTCTCTCTATCAAATCTATAATATGTGACTAAAAAGACATGAATCTTAAACAAAAGGGAAAATTACTTAAACCTCTCATGGCTTATCTGAGAATTACTTAAACTTCCCCTGTGTTTTGACCTTTGCAGAAACCTCCTTTCACCTTTTAAATAAATATGCAAACACACTCCTGTTAAAGGCCTTGTAACTGAGATGTTGAAATTATGACCATGCCCTTATTACCATTAAGACAGAAGATTACACATTTCAAAATGCCACTTCATCCCTGTTACAACTATGCCCTTATTAAATGTATGCAAATCAAGGTGACCATTGACCATGCTGAGTTCAGTAATGATGGGGTATTTAAATTGCAATTGGGATAATGAATGAAGGGGTGTGCTTGCCTATCAAGAGGTACTTTAATATATAGTTTTCATGGGTAAATCTGGGATTTTAAAAAGATTAAAGCATTATGTCAGCATTTTCCATCAGAAAATTTAAGGCTATGTTTGGTTTAAAGGAAAAGGTAAGGAAAGGAAGGGAAAGACATCAAAACCTATACAAGATTTGTAAAGGTTTCCTTATCTTTCCTTACCTTTCCCTACTTTTTCCTTCAAACCGAGCATAGCCTAAAAGAATGGGTGTGTTTGCATATTTATTTGAAAGGTGAAGGGAGGTTTTTTTGCAAGACTCAAAAATATAGGGGACTTAAGTAATTTTCCCTAAACAAAATTTGTGTTTGAATTCGGAATTTGTTGTACTTGATAACTTGGTATAATCATGTATGACTTATTTAGGTTGTGTTTGGTACCATTGCCACTTCTACTTGCAACTTTTTTAGTTGGTCAGTACATATTTTATGAGAACATATTGTTTTCTACCACAATTGCCTTGAGTTATCAATACAACATTTGGTACTATTGTGTTTGGTACGATTGCTTTGAGCTATCAAATTTGGTATTTCTACTATAAATGGCAACAGCCAGTCCAATGCCTATATTTTTTTTTTTAGTGGAAGTGGTTATTTGATGTGATGTGACAAGACAACTTCTCAAAAATTTGTATTGACCAACCTAAAATGTTGCAAGTAGAAGTGGCAATGGTACCAAACACAACCTTAGTTATTTAGTGTCTCTGCCCTATATATATATATATTTGTTTTTATCAATTAGTGCCCATCTATAGATGAGATTTTCTGCTATCTACTTGATAACTCAATGCGTCCTTTTCTAGTACTTCAGTTTGATAATTCATAACAAGGGAGAGATTGGGGAAGATGTCACCCATAAAATTTGAGCAGGATGGGCAAAATGGAGAGGTAACATATGTGATAGGAGAATTTCACTTAGATTAAAAGGAAAATTCTATAAAATAGTTATAAGGCTAGCTATGCTGTATGGAGCCGAGTGTTAGGCAGTCAAGAAACATGTCCAAAAAATGATTGTGGAAAAAATGCATATGCTGATATTTATCATGAGTGGAAAAACTAGAAAGGATAGATTCAGAAATGAAGTCATTTGAAGGAACTTAGAAGTAGATCCAATAGGTATTAAATGGGAGAAAGTAGACTAAGATGGTTTGGTCACATTCATAGAAGACCATCAACAGCACCCATTAGAAGAAGTGATCTGTTGCAAATTGAAGGGTTTAAAGGGCTAGGGGTAGACCAAAACGGACATGGGTAGAAATAGTAAGAAATGACTTAAAGCGCTAATAATTTAACAATGGATATGGAAATAAATGGAATGGTGAAACAAGATTCATGTAGCCAACCCCATATGGTTAGGATAAGGCTTGAATGATGATGATTTTCTGCCATTTGCTTTATTTACTTTTCTTGTCTATTCAGTACTTTTTTGCTGAACCATTGTTTGCTGAGCTTGCTAACTAGATATTTGTTCATAATTCATTGAACCAATTTTCTATGTTTACCTAGAGATCTGGAGTGCTCCACAGATGCTTCCATTCCAAGCTATTCTGGTTTCTTTAGTGCGTGCAAAACAGAAGTTGATAGTTCGGGTCAAGAAAGTAATGCCCTGAATGAATTAAGCAGAAATGCATGCTTGAGGCTACAATTGGGTGGGCAATATCCATATCCATCATATGGATTCAATTTGCTGGATGAAAAGAAATTGAAGACTGAAACAAAGATGAGTTTACATGAAAACCCTGTGGATTTTCAAGTTAATAGTGGCTTTGAACCAACTAGACCTGGGTATGACACAAGCCATCAGAGTTGGGCATCTACATCTGGACCTTGTGCCATTGCTGTGTTTGATCAGCAATCATACCCTCAAGTAAGTGTTCCTGCAATAAATTCTGGCTTACCTGAATTTCACAATATTAATTTCCATGGTTACAAACACAGCAGAGCAGTGAATTGATCTGGTATAATAACTGGTAAAATGCCACAAGGATGGACAGGATCTCAATGTGGTAGAAGGACAATCCTAATATTATAAATATGTAGTATCATATTTCTTTGAACTGTTATATCTTCACTCTTCTCCATTCAAATGATAAGTTGGAGATATAACAATCTGAAGAAATTTTGGTTTGAAGAGAAGGCTGGCCCTAACTTCTTGAGTGTGTTAGCCTTTCATTAATGTTTGAACTATAATGCAAGGTGCCAACCAGCTGGTTGGTAAGGTCTCCTGCTGGTCGTAGCAGAGACTTGGGATCGAATCCCACCTGCACTTGGGTTGGGGATGGGCTACCCCTCGTTGTGTAGCCCTTCAGAAGATATCAAAAAAATAAAAAAGTTTGAACCATGATATCTTACTTGGGAGGTGCTCTATTACCATCAATTTGATGGTTCTTTTTTTCTCGGACCATTGCCCAGGAAGACTGACCATCCAGATTGATGTACCAAGTCTAATTATGGGATCATCTGGTCCATCAGGATATTTTGGCATGGAAATTGACTATAATCTAGATTATCGTCTGATTTTATTTTGAATTCTTGCCCCAACTATTCCTCGATCTTCTGCTAGCTAGGGACTGCATCAATTTGAAGTTGTCTATTATTTCTTGCAGCAACCAAACTGAATTCACGAGTGATTTTATCATTATCATTCTTTGCTGGGTAGCCACATCAGCACAAGTCCTTTTGAATGTGAAATCAAGTTGATACGAATTAACAAAGTTCTGGATGCTGGGTTGGTATCTTTGACAATTATCAGAGGCAGCCCGCAAGAGACATGGTATGGTGCAACTGTTATATTATATTTGTACATGACTTGAACGTTTGGCCGCAAAGATTGGAAGGTTGCTGATTATTTTTTTTGGTAGCAGGAAGGTTGCTGATTCAGTCGTTTGAGCTACTGGATCTGCAATACCTAACCGTTTGTATAGTATAAACAATATATGGTAATAGGCTTTTTTATTACACTTTCCCCTTGACAGTGTTACTAATGACGGGGAGAATCTCCTTTATTCATTTCTCAGTAATCTAAGCTGTAAATTAAACTCTAGTAATACAAATTCAAGCTAACATCTTCATATTTTCTGGATGCTTTTTCTTTGGAAATGTTATTTTAGCAGTAAAAAAAAAGAATATAGGGAATTTCTTCTTTTCTCGTCTGTTTGCGAGGCCAATTTTGTGAGTAATGATAGAATAGAAGCAAAAGTAGATTGAATTAAAGCAATAATGTCTTCTTAACTCCCCTGTGCATTGAAAGTTTCATTTTTATATGTTAAAGCTTAATTCACTCAAATACCACCAACTCATGGTTACGGAACATGAAAATAGAATCAGTGTGTCCCGCTTAAATTAGCCCCGGAGGGTTTGGACAATTGTGTTGTGCCACGGATCAGAGAGATGTTGTAGGAGGTTGTCGAAGGGTCCTTTCCCGGTGACGTTGTGTTGGACAACAAACCCCAAGAATGCCAACATTGCTAATCTCCCTGCAAATGTATCACAAACAAAAATTAGCCTTATTTCTCATCCATAATTCAAAGCTCAACTTAACAATCAATCAACTTGCTGAACACTAGTGATGGTGGTTATGGTGATTCAGGTATTACCATTGGCGAGCTCCTTCTCTTTGGCCTCCAGAGTTGGGGCAAAATTCAGGGGATTAAAGATGCCGCCGGGGTATCCAACCTCATTGGGAGGCAAGCTGTAGTTCTTGAAGATGGGATCTTGGTTCACGCTTCCTGGGTTCTTTATGTCTTGCCACCTTCTGATCTCCACGTAATGGAACAAGATGAACTCAACCACGAAGAGGGTAGAAGACGACGCAAAATATTCAACTTTTCCGGCATCGTACCACGCTGGCACATTGATAATGCCGATCTTGGTGAGAATTTCGGGCAACAGCATCCCTGCGACACCCAACATGGCCCACCTCCCATTCTGAAGCTCCGCCTGGACGAACCATTTCAGGTTGTCGGGGTCCTCTGCAAGTCCCAAAGGATCGAATCCATTGTCGCCTGGGAGACTGTCATCAATGTCAAGTTGTTAGAACATATAGAAGATGCCGACGTCCATTGGCATTGCTTAACTCTCAAATAACAACAACAACAACAACAATCCAATCTATAAGGAAGCTTTAATGAAAGCATACTACACATATGACTGTAACAGACAAAATCTTGCAGAGAATACCTGCCATTGAGATATGAAGGCGAGGCCAAACCAGGCAACCACTCGCCCTTCTTGGCTTCGATTTTAAAGGAACTGGGGGACGAAGAAGTGGGCGTTTTGACGGAGATAACTTTGGTGAGCTTGCCGGAAGAGCCAGTGAGAAACCTCGATCTTGAGGTGCATGGCCGGAATACAGCAGAAGCCTGTGTGGTGACCATCGCCATCTAAATATTCCCGGTAAGACGTAAGACGTAAGAGGGGTGCAGTGGCCGCGGGGATTAGAGATTTAGAGTGCGTTTTGTGTATGGTATCCTTTTTTGAATTTCATTACTATGGTATTCTCGTGGTTCCGGTTCATGGCTTGAAGCTGACGGTTGGTTTGCCTGGTTTCGGAAATCTAATGATCAGGATCTCGTAAGGGGTTATACTGGCCAATCGGAGCATCCGATCCTTATCCTTACTTATTCTGATTCCGTATCCACAGCCACAAACCTATCTCTTCTTTGCTGTTTCCTGCTGTGTTGGTGCTGGTTAAAGCCTAGGGAAAAAAAAAGGAAAGAAAAAGAAAAAATCTTGTGGTTGTGGGTCCAAATCCAATGGATCTGCAAGATTCTTCCTCTGTGGAGAGAGACTCCGATTCTCCGAATCCAATTTCTGGAGAGGATCAGCTTCCGACGTGGAACCTGGACATCCAATCACCTACCTGAGAAGCGGTTGGCTGAGGGTTTTTTTTTTTTTTTGCATGGAAAAAGAAAGATAGATATACCAAGGATAAGCCTGTCGAGATCGTGAAAAAGAAAACAATCAATTCCCTCTTGGCATCTTCCTCTCAGCCTCAGGAGTCAGCGTCCTTGGGATGGGGCCCCCTTATCCTCAGTTTCCATCTGGACCATCCACCTAAGCAGTCAGACAATCTAAATATAGTGCGTGGGACAAATTTTGACCATCCACAAAAGCAATATTGACGAATTGGATTTGGATGGTCTATCGTGGTACTGGTACACCGGGTCCAAGACCATTAGCAATAATGTCAATATCCTAGTTTATTTTACGACAAAGATACCCTCTACCTTGCAGCAGAGATCTATCTCTTTCTTATATGCAATATCTTCAAATAGTATGTCTAACCTTGTCATTTCACACGTTTATTCTTAAACTACCAGTCTAAAAATTACCAGGTTTTAGTGGTGTTAAGCGGGTCTAATTCTTATTGGGTCAGGCTAAGGCCCGATAGCCTGATTAACAATAGGATTGGGTCAGTTGTTGTAGAAGTAGAGTTAGGTTGGCGTATTTCCTTAAGGGTAGGTCTACCTTGATTAGGCCCAGACATGACCACATCGTCTGTCTATTAATCATGTTGATTAACAAGAAAATCGTAGGAAAGCGATAAGCCCCACATTGTTTGCTGTGAGTACAGCCATGGGAATTATTAGCCATTTGAGTGGTAAGGTCTCAAGTTCAATTGGGGAGAACTTCTGACTTGTGAGAAGAAGTGACTTTTTGTAAGTTAAAAGGGAGTAAGAAATGATTTTTAAGGTCTCCTAATTTAACAGCGGACATAGCACTGAACAGAGAGGTATTACAAAATAGGGTTCAATTGGCTGACCGAACCCCATATGTTTGGGAAAAGTCTTATATGAAGTTGTTGTTGTTGATGATGAAGATGATGAACCCTTCCTTTCAGACCCACAAAATATCAAAGAAAGAAGAGCTTTTGTGCATTTAATTAGAAAATTATATACCTTTTTGAAGTTTCTAAATGGGGGGAATGCATAAAAGGAAACCCAGCAACCAAGAAAAAAAGCATAGTTCTGATATATCTTTTCTATGGGTCTCACCCTGTGTGGAGAAGAAATAATCATATGTTGAGAGAGAGAGAGAGAGAGAGTCACCAAATTATCTAAGCCAACACATCAAAACACCAACAGTTAAAAAGAAGATTACCTGATCCAGACACACAAGATAAGATTGAGCTGAACCATTAAACCTGACCTATTGACATGTTCGGGCTCGCTTCTATTAATGGATATTGGATTATTTATTCAATTAATATAATAAGCTCACCATGTCTAAAAAGCCAGGAGGGACAGAACCACTTAATGATTGGTCCTAACATACCCCATGCATAGGCTCAAAGAGTGAAAGAAGCAATTCAAGCCTAGACTAGTCTATACTGGGCTGGTCTGAAATTGTGTTAGTTCACTCTGGTCCATTTCAATAATGAAAACAACCCACTATGTTTTTATGTGAAATGTGGAGCTACATTTGCCCCTTTTTATGTGGACTCTGAATTATACGAATAGTGGCATCCTTCTAAGAGATTTTATTAGATATAAATCAACTTGATGGAAATGGAAGAATGCCCTGATCATTTACCCTTTTTTTTTTACTTGGAGGATAGATGGGGAGGACAGCCATAGCTTAAAAATCCACTCTAATTGACTAGTAGTTAATCTTAGGTTAAAAAGGAGACATTAAAGGAGGCCAACACCGACTGGCCTAGAATGGGTTTTGGCCTGTCCAACAGCCTTTTGAAAGTGAAAAAAAAAAAAGAAAAACTCTGGCTGGGCTTAGGCTCACAGCTCACTTTAGCCCAGACCAGCCTACAAATGTTCATCAGAAGTCAGAACCTATGTATACCTAAAGGTTTCCTAATTGAGTCGTTGAGTGGAGGGTAGCTCCTTATCTAAGGCTACTATCTATATTTCTGCCATGTGGCAAAGTCTTCCAGGCCAAAATTTGTTCCTCGACTAAGTGAGAGGAGCAGAATATAGGGAATCCTTTGACTTTATATAATAAAGATAATGTTAGAAACATCAAACATCCCTTGAGTACATACTACTAAAGGTGTCCACGGTTCGGTTAAACGAATTATGGACAATTTTTTTCAAATTGAATCGGTCTTATTGATTTTTTGGTTTCTTCAAATCGAAATTGAATCGGTACTACTGGTTAATTGATTCATTGGTCCGGTTCTTCGATTTTTCAGTTTTTTATATTCATAATATCTCTTATATAAATATATAAATATATATATATATATATATATTTATATATATATATAATATTATATTATATTATATTATATTATATTATATTATAAATAATAAATAATAAATGATATATAATATATTATAAATATTATAAAAATATATAATATATAAAAATATGTGACATATATTAAATATATATCAGTCGGTTCGGTTAACCGAAAACCGAACCGATCCTTCGATTTTTTAAAAATACCAACTGAGATTGATTCGTTAACCACATTTTCCGATTCAATTTTCTCGGTTCGATTCAGTTTTTCAGTTTTTTTGGTTTTTTATGAACATCCTTAATACATACTACATACACATTTATTAATGCCAGTAATAGTGTAGTAGTAAGCACTTTAAGCATGGTCTGGATGAAGCCCCTTAACTGAGAGCTACTTGATTGCTATCAACTCTGGTGAAATGTATTGTAATGTGGGTTTAAGCCTAGATCCAATGTGAGGCCCATCTTATTTATTGGATTGGGCCAGACTGAGCAGAGGACCGTCTTTGACAATCAATGTTTTTTGCAATAGGACAGTCTTTCTTTTCTTTTTTCTTTTTTTTTTTGAGTAAAACAGAAATCATTACTAAACCAGAAACAAACAAATAGGACAGTTAATAACTTATAGTTCTAGTTATAATGGTTTGAGAAGGGCACATGCTTGCTGCTGCTGCTTCTTCTTCTTCTAATAGGGATAAGGCATGAAATAACCACAAGATGAACCCACCATACCATTTTAAATCAGAAAAGAATTGGATTGTGAATTTGTGACGGTGTGTTTTCCTTATCCTATCTCTGTTTGCTTGTGCAATAGAGATAAAAATGTTGTTCTAGTCTGAAATATCTGAGCAATACTTCTCAGTTTTCACCCCTTTTACGTTTAAAGCATTCTTTTATTTGCCGTCTACATCAAAACAAATAAATTACAAGTTTGTTGCAAAAGGATGAAAATAATAACTCAAGTATTTTTATCTAAAAAAATAAATTCCATGTTCATTTTTTTCTGGAGAAACAAACCCAGGTGAGGTAGGTTAAAAGCCATCATGTAAGTATAAAAAAAAAAAAATGCATGTAAATGATGATATCATTCAAGCAATACCAACAGTCCAGAACCAAGTAAATGATGATATTACTCTAACTAAATTGTTCCCTATTAAAAAACAGCGAAACTGTATTTTCCAAAAAAAAACAAGAAAAAAAATGAGGTGTTTTAATTATTATTATAAAAAAATCTGTAATATCAGAAAGGCTTTGACCAATCAAATCTGCCCATAAATTCTGACTATGATAATGCCAGTTGATTGGTTATAAGTTTTTTCTCAATATCATAATCGAATCCTTATTATTATTAAGAAAATTTTGGCCGACAGCTTGGGTTGTCAACATAAGAACAGTAAATTGGCGCTGAAAGGAATTTTGATGTCCCTGATCAAAAAACACCGACCAAACCAAGCATTAAATGGAGGAGGTGATAAGGGGGACAGATTTTTTTTTAATATAAAAGATCTGCCAAGCTTTTCCGGAAGAGTCTCATTTAACTAGCACTTGACTGAACTGGATATTTCTGGTTTCTTTCCTACTGCTTGCTTCAATTTCAAGCCTTCAACAGCATCTGAATAACCAAACAAACGATGAAACTCACTCTCTCTCTATAACGTAAACATTAATTACCAAGGTACGAATCATTCAATACATGGATCCCACTGGCATACCAAACCTTATAAACTATACATTCTTTACAGAGCGAGCCTCTTGCAGCTCACCAGCTTCCACCAAAAATGTTCAACACTGTCCGACTTCTTTGACGAGTCCTCATTTAACAGCATGTGTGTCCAACGGAGATAAGATCGATCGTGTACTATCACCCTGAGTTCTCTCTTTCAAAAATAAATAACGTCTATGGTCCTCTACTCCTCTTAACAACTTGAAATGCTTTTACTTTTATTTGTATAATATTGGGTGATCAGGGTTGAAGATAATGTAAATGCTTTAAATATAAAAGAGTGGAAGACCTTCCATCAATGCTTTAAATGCTGGAACCACGATTACATCTCACCCAATTCAGTATGAAAGCAAAAAATAAGAAAATCAATGGAAGAATGCACTTAGATGTGGATTTGTCACAATTTGTCTATGGCAAGATATATAGGAAAAGTTATTCTTTGGGCCAATCTTTTAAACCACTCCTAAGTTTTAGGAAATTGACTTATCAACCCTTATTATTTAGAAATTGCCTTAAATTATCACTAAGTTTTTTCAACAATTAACAATTAACAAAAAGATGAAAAATACTATTTTACCCATTATTTTTTTCTAAATTTTCAATATAAAACATTTGAATAATATCTTGATGGTCTTGACTTGACAATAATACCTTGCTAGTCTTCCTCCTCATCGAAACTTTCATCATTGGCAAAGCTTTCCAATGGATAGAGATGCCCAACAAGTGAAAAGGAAGGATCATTTTCCACCCAAAAATTAGATTTTGAGGATTAGCTCTTACTCACTCCATTTCCATCTACTTCAATACCATAGGAAACAATGGGGAAATTCCTTTCTGTGTTCTTGAGCTTCAATTAAGTAAAGATTGAAAACTATGTTCTTGTCTGCAAGGTGGATGTTGAGTTTTGTTGTTTTTAAATTTAAAGAATAGTGGAGAAAAAAAATCAATCACATAAGGGTATATTGGGTTTTAAAAATATTTTGTATCACGTGGTGTTACATGTAAACAAATTGTGATGGAACACTAACGGTAGGACAGGATTTAGTCAATTGTTAGAAAACTTAGGCATCCTTTAAGGCAATTTCTAATGAATAAGGGCAAAATTAGTCAGTTTCCTAAAACTTAAGGGTACTTTAAGAGATTTACCCTTTGGTTTATCCCCATATTAATTATTGAGAGAGAGAGAGAGTTGAAGGTCTTATTTTCAGAATAGGAAAAATCTAGCCATATGTTTTTATCTCTTAAACTGTGTTTGGTTTGAAAGAAAAGGTAGGGAAAGGTAAAGAAACCTTTACAAACCTTGTATAGGTTTCCCTACCTTTTCCTTCAAACCAAACATAGCCTTAATGAAAACATGTTTCTTGATGAGGAAATAGTAGTAATTTCCCCTCATCTATTTGTACATTATTTAGTCCTCAAGCCATGTGGGTAGTAGACTCTAGAACAAGGATTAAAATATTTTTGTGTGGATACATCGATACAAAGGTTTTCTTTTTAATATTTAAAACATTAAAATATTGGGCGGGACTCTTTAATGCCTATAAAATTTTAAAAAATAAAAAGTTAAGAAAAAATAGGGGCAAGTGGATATTGGTGCATATTGATGTTTTAATCCTTGCTCTCTACACATTTTGCTTCTTAAAAGATTTTCTTGTGATCTTCCATGAATAACCTTTCCCTTATCTGAAGTTTCTGCCAAGTAAAAAATCCTAGCTTTCAAATGCCTTGTGGTGGTAGTGGCTTGTTGTTTGAGTTGGAGATGATATATGATCTACGATTCATAATTTCATATATTGATGGAAAGATTGAAGTACCTGCTTCAATACCCAGTGAGAAGGGAGTAGATTTTACTTCCAACAAGTTTATTCATGTATTGAGTGATCTCTACCCTTTACCAGATGAAGCTTCATGTTGATTACATCATCACTCAATATAACAAATGAAGGGTTATAGGTTTGTATGAAATAATTTTGGACATCTCCTTGCACAGATGATTTGATGGACTTCAAAATTCACCATATTCCTAACGAAGCAAATCCAGCTACTGATCTCCTTGCTAAGTGGGCTTACTAGTTACTATTATATCCCTTCATGATTTCAGGGATGGGATGGGCTCTTTTTATCGGAGATCCGCTTCAGTAAGTACAAGGCCCGTTTGCATTGGAAACATTTTCGTACTACTAATTTCATGGAGAGATATTCTCAATACAAGGTTATAACATATTAATGGGTGTTCGAAACGAGCTTTGCACTGATTTCAATGGAAATATGCCACTAAAAATATAAAACATCACATCAACTAGTGTTTGGTCTAAAAAATTTTGTTGAATGTCATACAACCAGTCACAGGAAATCCTTTCTCCTCTCCTTTTTCACCTAACCATAAAAGAGAGAGAGAGAGAGAGACAAAAAGGCCTCCATATCCTATAAGATGTGGGGCAAGGAAAAGAGCAATCCTACAAGATGTGGCAATTTTGTTCGAATTTTGAGCATAGCAGCCTCCCAAATTACCTTATTACATTATCAAAGGCATTATTTTACATAATCAAGAGGTTCTACTCCAAATACAGCTCGCTACTACAAGAATGCAGAATGCAAGCTCTAAATGCTCACCAACCAACAGGTGCTTTATGCAGCAGGTGTGCAACGCAAAGCATGGGGAAATTTGGATGTTGAGTGGAGAGAATTACATCTAGCACTGAAGACCGGCAGAGACTAGGGCAATAAAGCTTTCCAGAATAATATATAATATGGTCCTGAAGTTGAACAACTCAAATACCAAAGAAGGGTGATGGCTTGATAGGCTCTATATGGAAAATGTTACTGTTCTCTTAAGATATTTTGATGATTATAGTATATGTCATGAGGATAGAAGTAAAAATGTAATTGCCCATAATCCACCTTACATGGCATGTAAAAGAGGCAAAATGTATAGTTTCAGACCAAATAATTGATATACATGTTGTGATCTTTTTTATGCCATAAAAAGAAACAGGGCTCTCCACAAGGCGGAGCTCATTCGCACTGTTAGTGTTCTTTTGCAGTTTAAACATGTCAAGCACATTTCCTTTTCGTGCTAATCTGCCATTGCAACCTAACCCAAATGAAAGAAAGAAAGAAAGGCCCGAACAAAATTTTTGGAGACTGAAGCTAACAAATCACATCAGAACTCAGAAGATAGAACCCTTTTTGAGTTTACTAGAGATAAATTGGAGATTTACATTTAGAGTCTCATATATAAGCCAGGAAATATTCAGCATAGCTGATCACAACAACCGCTTACAACTTATAAGCATAACGTTGTCTTTTCTATCACCAAAAGAGGGGAAAAACAAAAAAGGGGATAACCTCCCCCCCCCCCCCCAAAAAAAAAATAAATAAAAAAAAACACCACTCTTGATATACTAGTGGCGGGTGATAAGGGATCACCTCTGCCAGCTTCTGTTTTTACAGCAGAAGCTTAATTACATTCCCTGTTTGAGTGTTTTCTTCTCTCACACAAACAGTTAAATAGACCTCAAAAACAAAGGGCCTGACGGGACCCATGAATAGAAAGTAGAAACCCCACAATTAAATTAAAATGACAAGGGCAATTTTAAAATAGGCCCTTCTCACTTCGTCCCAACAACGAATTAATTACCGAAACACCTACGCTAACAACCTTTCATCAGGGTATGTCTATATATCCAACCTCCCCACAGCCCAAGTGTAGCTGTAGGGGTCAGGGATGGTCTCTCTAGCGGAACTGCCCTCCACTGAAGGTCTGGCCGAAGGACCAGCCAGCAGGGGCAACATTGTAAGAGACTACGCTACGCCCATCACTGGTGGTGACCTTGAAAGACAGGCTCTGTCCATTGAGGTAATTGTTGCTCTGCCAATTCTGGCCCCAGTTCCTTGACATTGGTTGCCACCCAGTCCTTGACCCTTTGATGGAGACAGCATGCACATCACCAGCACCTCCGACGTTGGTTATGAGGACTAGATTGAAGTATGAATGGCCATTGATGGTGAACCTGATTCCCCCCCTCTTCCTGCAAGGAACCCTGCAAAAAGACCCACAAAAGAAGAGCAAACCTGTCAGCAAGCTTCTATTTCTTGGCGTGGGGAGAGAAGGGAACATGAACATTCAGAAAGAATTAAAGCCTAGAAAACAAACTACAGAGAGAGAGAGAGAGAGAGAGAGAAGAGCAGGGCCGAAGGCTGTGTTTGGTTTTTTGATAGAAAGTGAGAGAGAAAAAGAAAGTTGAGGCAAAGTTCTTAACAAATTCCCTCAACTTTCTGTCAAACCAACATAGCTTAAGGTACACTGGACAAAACAGAGGACCAAAGAAGTACAAAAATTACCTTCTATAAGCCACTGGAACAATCCCAGCTCTGTACTGAGCAATGTGTTGGAAGACAGGCTGAGAGAGATCAAAATGGTGCTGGGGAGGGTTACACCAACCCCCTGCATTGTTAGGAAGGGCGCTGTTGGGTGGGCAGAAATTAGTTGCTGTGACGACAATCGAGCCAGGCAGGCACCACTTTCGGTCGTTCACACACCTAATCTCAAAACAAGCCCCACAGCTCAGGCCATTGTTGAACAGAGCGGTACTCAGAGCTGCAGTATTAGTCCCGTAGCCCTGGCTGTAGAGGTTTCCATAGCCGCAAGCCCCGCCTGCAAAGAGGAAAAACAGCAATCAAAAGAGAATGTCGAAATAGCTAGTTTGCTAGCTAAGGTACGCCTTGGGTTCTTTATAGAAACCAAAAAAAAAAAAGAGAGAGGAAGAGATTATAACATTCAGTTTGTAACATACCCATTGTTCCAGAAGCATCACCCCCTCCATAGAAGGTGGCATGAGCATTAATCCAACCCCCACCATACCCATACCCATGAACAGATGAGAACATTGAGAGAAATCCCACGAACAGAAGCCCTATTGGAGCCATTTTCCTGCACAGATTAGTTTGTCTTCAGTACTCCAAAAACGAACTTTAAAACACTGAAAACACTCAACTGTCACTCAAAACTATCTCATTTTGTAACCATTCTTTCTTTTGGTTCTCAGCGAGTAAAAAGACTAATGGAAGCAAATGACAAAGGATAGATGATTACATGAACTTTCGAAGAAGAAGAAGAGAAGCAAAAGCAGATAATTGGGAGAAACGACGGAAGGATTGGTGAGGAAAGTAACGAGGGGGTCGGGGGAAATAAATAGATGTTTGGACTTTGGAGGGAGTGCGGGGGACCTTCAGCTTCAGGCTTCAGCCACCGGCCCACCGTCACAAATAACTGACTCTTCGAGACTCGAGCCGTTTGGACCAAAAACGGCCCAGTGAAAGCGGTTTTCTAATAGTGCAAAATAACACTTTTGCCTTAAAAAGCAGTTTTGTACCGAAACCGCGTGGTTTTGGATTCTCCTGGATGGGAAATGGGTTATGGGGATTGGGGAATCCCCTAATCTCAACCAAAAAAGAAAATCCCTAAATCCCGGTGGGGTACCGTAGTAGATAGAGATTAGAGACTAGAGATCAGAGCGAACGGCTCTGCCCTCAGCCCAGACCCCTGAGCAGTTAAAACTTAAAACTGTCCTGCCCACCCCACGATTTTACATCTGCGCCCCACCACGTCCAAAGCATATTCCCGCCATGTATTGAGAACATCTCCCGATGATGATATATATCAATCATCGGGAGCCAGTCAATACACAGCGGGGTGGGGCGCAGATGTGAATTCCCACCCCACATACAAACAACGCCCATTCTCCGCAACTAAACCTTAAACTCTTTTTTCTTTGTATTCTAGCTTTTTCCCTCTCTCCTCTCTCCTTCTCTAATTACATATTTAGCCTTAACCTACAATTAATTAAATTTAAAAAGACTTGTTCACAGGTTTTCCCAATCATAAGGCATGAGCCATAAGAAGAGCCCAGATTGATGAACGTGATCTTCGGAGGGATGTTATAGCTATACGGATTTAATGGGTGTCTAACAACTAACGAACAACAATGTTGAATTTATTACAATATACACGAAGCAATCAATCGCCATAGCCGTTTATTATGACTTTTGAAGGTCTAAACTGTGAATGAATTAGAATGGGATTTGACTCGAATTTCTTTTGAGAGAGCAAAAAAAAAAAAATTCACCCACCTCATTAAATTCATTCTTTGTAGTTGCAGACACCCCCGCTTTCTATATCTAGAGATTGTTACGCTTACACCACGTGGGTTATGACACAGCAAACAGCTTTAAATTCGAAAGAAAGATGGAAGAAGGAAGAGTTCAGATGTATCCAGTCTGTTCATTTATTCTCTACTCAGTTCTTAAATACGTGAAACCAAAAGGCGAATATCTCAACCTGCAAATTGCATGGCATGTGATTAACCCTCCTCCATGCTCTCAGTTTCTTTTTTTTTTTTCTTCCTCTGCTTTTCTCCATTTTCTCTGCATTCCCGAGCTGGATTCTTTGTTCTTCTGCTTTACTTATTTTTATTATACTATATAGTTGTATACTGCTCCTCAATGGGACAATAACTACAATCTCTGTTGGTGCAACTAACAGAGGATAAATTAATGAAAAAGTAAAAGCATTACAGAAAGGAAAAACAATTTTTTTTATTCCGTGAACTACACAAAGAATGAAAAGCTCATGACTAATTTGATTAGCGAAATCATAGGGCCGAGAATCCCGCCACTAGAAATTTCGCTGAGTCAACCCATTTAACAACTATGAAGAGATTGCTTCTTTGACTTGATTTCCTTCATGTCCGTTTTCTGTTACAAAATAAACGCATGTCCTCCCCTTCTTTAATATTAAAACTTTTTTTTTTTTTTTATTTGAGTGTCCTCTCTGGGTTTCCAGATATCAAATGCCAACTCTAGAAGCATTCGGTTTATATAATTAAAAAAAAAATGCATCAAATTGTGCTTTCTATGTTTGTTAGAGAGAAAATTCAAAAAGAAAAGTAAAAAGATGAAGAGCAAGAAAATATCCATGAAGGTAAAAATTTCTCTAGCTTGGAAAGTGTTACAAATGGTTGATATTTAATGATTAAACGATAGGAAGAAGTGCGAAGAAAGAAAATAAAAGAAGGAAGACAATGTGGTTTTCAAGTGGATGGTCTTGTAGGGGTGGTGGCAATGAGCATCTGAAACAAAACTTTAGATCAATTGGCATCTAAGTAAGAAAAGAATCAACAAATTTTGTTAACTTAAGCCCTGTTTGTCTTGTTGTGGTAAAGTAGTAAAAAGGTGAAAATTTTTGAATAGAAGATTACTTGGTGTAGAAATTGAAGATCCTAGTTTGCATGATTTCTTGTCCTTTTACTCTTGAAATGAAAGCGATTTCAAGTGTCTGTCTACAGGCTTCGCACTCGGCAAATGCAGATGCTGTGTTTGGAATTGGAACCTTTCATGCTTCAAAACGCATTTGGCTTTTCTATTCTATTTCTCTTTGTAATTTCCCTCAGATTCTTCCCAGTGAATTGATGGAAATAAAACCAAGTACAAAAAGCCAAGAGGAAGATCTCATCAACAATTACAGCTTCTCCTTCCAACTTCCTTGTTTGGCTTTTTTCGACTTTCTTTGTTTAGAAATTTAAAGAAACTAATAAAGCAATCACTGTGGTGATGGTTTTGTTTAATTTCCCACTTAATTAGCAAGTTAGCTTAGTTACCTATGGAATGGCTGATTGACTGAAGGCTACAAAAACTAGAGATTTTGTTCACAGAGTGGTGAGTGAAATGTGTATTTTTGCTCTTTCGATTCTTGGGATGCCAAGTAGAAATTGCAGAAGAGCAACAGAATGAGAGTAAATATTCCACATGAACCTTACCTGCAACCAATGAATTAACCTCAACCTCAACAGCCGTGATGGTTTCTTTCTTAAATGACTTAAAAGCCATGAAAAGAAAGAAAGAAAGAAAGAAAGGCATAGCCAACCATTGGAATGTTGCCAAGGTTTGTCGGTCAGGCACAGTGTTTGGGAAGAGAAGAGAACGACTCAGTGACATAGAGCCATCCGTGGTGGGGGCTCCGCTCCCTTCAGAAGAACAGCTAAGGTTGTCCTTTCTAACGTCAAAACTGTTGGATTGGAACCTTTTAAATAGAGGAACGATGTCGATACATGGTGGTGCAGTAGATTTTTGCACTTTGGGTTTGTGGGGTTCTGTACGGTAAGTATTTGAACCCTGACCACTCAGGTTGCAATGGAGCAACCCAACTCAAAAATACATCTTATGAAACTAGAAGCTATTATTTTTATGCACAGGTAAGTATGAATCTATTTAAATGTTTATAAATTATCAAATTGCATACAGGATCAGATCAAATTCAACCCAAATTATAAAATGGGCAGATTCAAATGGTTTTAATTGGATTGAGCTCGAATTGAGACAAGCATATATAATTTGCAGGCCTGCATTAATTTAATTTAATTAATACCCAGAGAGGCAGCGGGAGCGGGTAGTCAAGTAAATTAAGTTTAATTATGTGAAAAAATTGGTTAATTAGTTTAATAGTATTTATGGCAACAACCTTTTTAACTGCCAATAACCAACTTGTCGTATGGGTATGGATGCCTCACGCCATGCCTGATGCCTCCAACACCCAAATCCAATGTCTCTCTTTTTTCTTTATCTTTATGGTTTAATACTTGGGATGCTGAGTGCGTGAGCCGTTCCATCTTTCATTTCTTTCATGGCGGGGCAGGTATCAGATGCGGCCGTTGTACCAGCTGATCCGGATGTTTCTTACTTTTTAAACTGTTATTTCTGAGGCGCTTCACCTGTTGTATCTCTAATCTCCTTCTGTTTGTCGAGGTTGTTTGCGCGCGGTACACTATTCATTAAAAAACAAATTAATGAAAGGTCATAGTAGATTAATTAATTAACCATGGCATTACCAGCTTTCTGTTTTTTGATCTAAAAGAGAACCACCCTTCTTAATTTACCTTTATACATAATTAATACACGTCCTAAGCTCTCAAACTTACTCCTTAATTACCACAAAGAAAATGAAGAAATTACTCTGAATTAAGCTTACTCTGGGGTAATTAGTTAGTTTTCAGAAGTAGAATAGAAAATACAGCCATGAAAAAAAAAAAAACAAAAAAACAGAAAATAGAAAGGGAAGTAAAACAGAAAACCATGAGTACTCCAGGTTCCAGGGCAATCGTTTAGTTTCAACCTCCCAACAGTAGTATTCTTTTCTCCATGAATTATTGTCCTTGTCCTTGCTTATGTTTCGTGCCTCTTTTATTTGTCTTTGTTTCACCAGTACTGCAAGATCATGCCTGCTTAATTAGCTTCCATCTAATTTTGTTTTCCTTTGCACAATTATCTATTTATTTCTTTACATTAGCAATTTCCTTGTCTAAAGTGTTGATTAATCATAGGTAGAATGCCTATAAAGTAACAGAGAATGGAATACATGGATAATTAACCAGTCCCATGTCCATGTCCATGTCCATGTGAAGGGATGGTATGAAGTAAGATGTTTAGGCTGTGTTTGGTAATGGTTTGAAGGAAAAAGTAGGGAAAGGTAGGGAAACCTTTACAAACCTTGTATAAGTTTCCCTACCTTTTCCTTCAAACCAAACATAGCATAAAATGATGCCCAGTTCATAAGTTTTGACAGAGAGAGTAAAATCGGGAGTGCTTTAAAGGAAAAAAAGGTTGTATAGTTGCCAAAAACTTGGATTTAATGGGGGGGGGGNGGGGGGGGGAGCCCGTGATCGATGGAAGCCTTGCCTAGAAAAAGAGAGAAGTGTATCTTTGAATGGATTGAGTGGGTCTCTACTGACTGGTGACTGCCCAAGGTTGCTCTCTCTATATATATTCCAACTAGCAGTACCTAATAACTACCTCATCACACACAGGTTGAATTCTTTTTCCTTTAGAACGAATGAGCCAATCAGCAATAATACCCAAAACCAAAAGCATTGCTTTTTGGGTGGCCCATCCATCATTGAGCTTTAATTTGGTAAATGAAGTAGTAGGAGTGTTCAACTTTGAAATATTTTAGCCAATTAATTTAAATGACTTGCTAAGAAGGCCATCTTTGATTCAACAAAAGGGAAAGAATAAGATAGCCCAGATTTGTAAAGAGGAGGGAGGGGGATGATTGCTTAATTAGACCCATTTTTGATTTGGGTATTAAGAATTCTTTTGCAATTTGGTGAGTGCAAAAGCAACTAAAGTAGATCTGCCTTTGCCGACAATGCTGCCAAAAGCTTGTCAACTGCAATTTGGTTTTCTAAAATAGTTTTCATGATGGATCATTGTTTCAAATTTTAAATTGCTCGTGCAAAGTTCACCAAGATTCTCTTGTATTTTCCCCCGGAATTTTAAATTGGATGTGAAAAGTTACAAGGCTCCACCTCCACTCACTCCCAGACAAAGAGAAATGCTCTTTCTCTCACTCTCTCCTTTTATTGTCTTGTACCCAAATCCCAAAACAGGAACTCAGATCGATCAGGTGAGTTGAAACTAAACTAGCCAGGTAAAGCATTCAAAATCACCATTTCAATTGGGTATCTATTTGTAATTAATTAAGTTGGATTGAAGCAGTAATGTCAAAAATGTGGCTGTTAGCCAGCCTAGCTCCAAGGTTAGAAATAAGGTGTACTCAATTAATTGTCCAAAAACGTACACTAGCATTTAATCGCCGGACTTTGGCCTTACCAGAATGGCAGGCGACAGACACTGAACTGAATTTTCAGGTTGTATGATGAAAGAAGAGCAAGGCATGAAGTTGGACCAGGGGGGGTTGGTATATATTGAACCAACTGATGTAACCATAGACAAATGAGGGTTACTATTAAATGGTTTGTTCCTTGTTGTGTGTGGGAAAGAGTTAGCTAATAGTCATTCTCAGTAACATTGTCATTGATACGTAGCTATGGTTGAGGTTGACTTGAAAAGTAAAGAAGCAGCCGTAGGTGAAGTAGAAGCCTAGTGTTACAATAAAGCATTACGTAGTGTGCTCCAGAACATACAAAAGATACATGTGCACCCACATGGCTTTGGGCACGCTGATGCGTGTATTCTGCAATAGCTCTCCCAAGAGGCAGTGTTAGAAGCTCCTCCACAGACTTTTGGCTTGGGGGCTAAGGGATGAGAGTAAGAGTTGTTAAGTATGGATGATTGATGACAATGTATCATGCTTTACAGTTTAAACCAAACCCCAGCTGGAAAAGTGCTGAGTTGGGTCATTATTTGTGCTTCTTGTGAAAAGTGAAAACAAATAGTAAACGCATCGCACGTGCCGAATATATGTAGGAATAAAGTGTCCGACAGGTTTTATCACTCATCATGACATTTAACTAGTGGTAAATGTCAGAATGAGTATAACCAAACAAAACAAACAAACAAACAATGCTGCAATACATAACATAACAAAGAAGCATCCTAGGTAAATGAAATAAAATCAATCCTCTGTGACTCTCTCTCAAGCCCCAAACTCCCAAGCAGAGACACACCTGCAACACAAATCTCAGCTTGTATGACCCATCATCTACTTTAGGCTTTCTAATAATTGATGACTAATCTCCCCCGCCAGTAGTTTGTAATTTTAAAGCATCATCTGCACCTTGCACTTATTAATGTGCAAAATTAGGGAGAAAGAAAGATGTATTAGGCACTTAAATAAAGCAGGCTTTGGTGATCCCAATGGACACCCATGATCATGACATTGTGATTGAGAGGTGTTCGACAACTTGCTGTTTCATTTTGACTAGTCTCATCCAGCAAGCAGCAAAGCCGGGCTCAATGGGCCAAGCCCCATGTGCATGTGGCCTAGGCAACTACCAACATCTAAGTACATTTTCTGTTTGAACATTACAACATTTTCCAACTGGGTGTGTAATGAAATAGGCCCCGGGCCAGGGATTTTGACAAGTACAACTTCTAAATGTATTGTATCTCAGACCTTGAGGCAATGGATCTATAGTCCATCACACCCAGAGGTGGTCCATGTATAATAAACATGGCAACCACCCAAGGGACAAGAAAGAGTTAAGTAGGCACATGGGTTGGAAACAAAAGATTTGAGAATTATGAAAAAGGTAATAAGAAGGATAAATTACAAAGATCCCCTCTACTTTTTTTCACCACAAACACCCCTCAACTTTGGCCGTTAGAGAAATCCTCCTCTCTTACCATTCCGTCAATTAACTTTGGAAAAGATTCTCATCCTACTGTTTTAAGTTTTTTAAATGCTCAAACTATCTTTTCTTTTAATTTATGAAATAATCTTTCTCGTTTTTGTACTTGCACTGTTTCATTATCTTCCCAGCTGAAATTAACTGAAATGGCTATTGATAAAGACCAGCCCAATTCCGTTTTCTATTCAGAACCTTCCAAATCCATAGCCCAATTCAGTTTTTTTGAGATAACAAATCTGTTCATTCTTGCTCATTTATCGCCTCCTCAAATT
Source organism: Nelumbo nucifera (assembly GCF_000365185.1). Next base: position 5,086,058 of record NW_010729075.1, read on the forward strand.
CCACGAGGAACACCCTCTTCCAACAATGAATCATGGAACCTGTTTTGTCCATGGTTTTTAAAACCGATCCAGAGACAAGAACCAGTCAGGTCCGGTTACCAGATCGAATGGTCGGCCCATTCTGATAAAAATAAATAAAATACGGTCAAAACCGTTCAAACGATTAACCGCCCAGGTCAACGGTTTATTAACCAAAATCAACGGTTTTTTGAAAAATCCCAATTTAAAGAAAAATGAAACCGGTCACTTGACCGATTCTCAGTTTTTCTAGTCCGACCATCAGTCCGATCCAATTTTGAAAACGATGATTTTGTCACTGATTTTGGGCCATTTCATGCTCTTCCTCTTCCAACAATAAATCATCCTTGGCAGATGCTTTCATTTGCAGCATGGAGAATCACAATTTGTGAATCAATAGCCCACCACTGCAGTTGCTTATGGTCTGTACAATTTCAGCACGTTTAATCTTTAAAACACTATTGTAGTCACTTTATAACTTCTTGAATTGGTTTAACGCAATTTCAGACTCTAGGTCACCATCTCCCTCTCTACCCTTTATTTTGTCTTTTTTTTTTTTTTTTTTTTTTTTATCGGAGATCCTCCGTTTCGTTCTACAAATTTCTCAGTATGGTAGTCAAGACATATTTTTATGTCCTCCTCCTGCTTCAACCCGACTAACAAATTTGCCTTTGCTTTCTTCAAGAAACCGATCCATCTCCGCTTCAAAGATCTGCCTTCATTTGAGAAATTTGATCCTCAAGGAGATAAATGTCGGAAACCCATCTGACACTCGCAATGAAGGTTTAAACTGCAAAGTATCGACATAGGGTGTATCGGTCTGTATTGATACTTTTTTTATGTTTTATTTATTTATTTTTAAATTGGTTCAAAGGAGTCAGTTTAAGTCCCGGTTACCCTCTGAACCGTGGTTTAACCTGATATAATCCTTATAGAGACGTATCGAAAAGCCATTAACATGATACGGGCTGATACATGTCGATACTTTGAACCTTGCTCGCAATGAATTTATTAACTGTGTATGGTTTCCATAAGTTTAAATTCAAGTGTGGCAAGGGATTACTTGTCTCCAGCTTTTTACACTTATTAGGGTTTGTACGGACTAAAACATAAATTTTTCTTCTGACATTGTTCTAGATGACAACAAATCCTCTCATGGTTCCTTAACACATACTTGTACAATGGTTTTTTCACTTTTTCCTTTTCTGGTGAGATGTTTTTCTTTTCTGGCGATAATTTCACAGGTGAGATAACAAAAGTATTTCTCAACGGTAAGCAATGGAGGTATTTTTGGGTCAATTACATTTTAAAAGAAAAAGGCAAGAAAAAGAAAATAGAGCAAGTTTAGCAGGGTATTTTGGTAATTAAGGGGTGTTTTGGTAAAAGTTAAGGGGTATTTGGGTATTTTGGTAAATTTTAAGGGAAGTTTGTCGCAAAGTAAAAGTTAAGGGGTGTTTATCGTGCAGGGTCTTTATCATTGACCCCATAATACAGGGGGCGTTTTTATAATTTACCCTAAAAAGAAACGTACACCCAAAAATTACCCCAAATACCCTCTCCGTCCAAAAAGGTATCCATCATGTATAGATGGAAGAGATATCAGATATGCCGTAAGCATGACATGAGTAAGACATGTAGAGAGAAGGGTGAAGTTTGTGGCGTCACCACTTGACGTTCCACTGAAGATAAGATCATCATCATCATATCTCCATCGCCATTGACAAGGTGTTGAGGTAGAAAGCACTACAGAAAAAAAAAAAAAGACATAAAAGCGTGATCAATTATATGATTTAGATACTTACGTTATGTTTAGTTTGAAGGAAAAGGTAAGAAAAAAAAAAGGAAAAGACAGAGAAATCTATATAAAATTTGTAGAAATTTCTCTATCTTTTCATGTATTTTCTTTCAAACCAAACATAATATTTAGGAACACCTCACGCCTTTGATTTTTATCAGAGAGCTGAAATATGACTCCTCCCCTGTCAGAAGAAAGCAGTAGTCACATGGTTGGAATTTGGAAAGCTTGAGTTGCTAGGAAAATTTCCTCACAGTCACAGCTTCATGATTCGTGAATGAATGCTTTCACATTTTAGGTTGTTTTTCATATTTGAATTCCTTGGGGCTGGAACGAGGAAATGTAAATTTGACTGGTATAGCTTTAGGTCATAGGAATTTAGTACAAAAAAGGGTAGATGGGTCCCCAACCACATGGTAATCACATGGCTACTTGAGCCTGAGCCTGAGCCTGAGGAAGCTTACTCTTAAAATCCCACCACTACAGCCCTTAACTTGTACAAATTTTCTTCTTCAACACTTGTACACTTTTGGCGGAAGCCCTTGTTTGAATTGGGTACTACTCATCAGTAACTCATGCCCATGTGTTGATCCAAAAAAGTATTAATTTATTCAAATTTGAAGAGAGCCCACTCTGATTAACCCATGTTAACTTTTATCGAATTTAGTGGGCCCATTCAACTGTCTAGCTACTCCCTTCTAATGGGTTGGCAGAGGTTGCTAGGCTCAAATTTACCATTCTCCATGTCATTACAGTCCTAATGGTCAAATTCATTCCCATTCATCAAAGTATCTCTCAGACAAATGGTTACCATGTTACATTGCCAGAGCAATTCTGGGTAGAGCAAATTTGTGACCAAAGTATCCTGTGTTGTTCTTGTTTGGTTAAACATGTGACGAGCTCTGATCAAATTTGCTTCGCCTTCTTGGCGAATTTGAGAATTCTGAAAATGAGGTCATGCCGGTGTCCTGTTCTCTGGATATTAGGCCTTCATTCAATTACGCTGTTGTGAGACAGGTTACAGCGTTAAGAGTTGGAATTGGAATCAAAATTTATTAGAATCAGAATTGGAATGGTCTATTCTTATAGTCTTTTTGATTCAAACCAGAATCGAAAAGAGAATTACAATAAAAAAGTTGGAATCAGAATGGATCATTCAGGTTCTGATTCTAGACCCCTTTTCTTGCGAACCAAACGGACCCTAAATTGCTGATGGTAGGTAAGGCTAAGCCAGAAAAAAAATATCCGTCCCAACCTATTGATGTTACTTAACGAAAGCACCTCCGTTGAAATTTTATCTTCAAGGACTAGAGCATGGGGTACCCAATAGCCAGGGATGGGTTGATGGGTTCCTGTCAAGGTCCAATATGGTCCAACTGAGCAAGTGGTCAGTGGGTACAAAGCATAATTGGACATTAGTTTCGCAGAAGGATCCAAATCATGTCGTTTTACACGGATAGTGTGAGATCAGTAACTGTAACCGTTAATCCCAACAGTGCACATGACTACATGAGTGAGAGAGGAAGGAGAGAATGAGAACCCATGGTCCCCTCTCACGCTCTCACCACACCGGTCACCAATCCAAAAGATACTACGATCTTTTCGAATTTGGACGATGCTGAGTTCTGAAAGCCCATGGGCTTTTCTTGTTCAAATGGTTTAAGGATTTGAATTTCCCACCTCACAGAAATCACTGGTCTGCTCTGTGAGAAGATCAAGGTCTGATAGTTACGTCTGCTTTGATGAGTTGGTAGCCTTTCATGTATTTCCACAAATAGTTTAGGAAATTGACTTAACTCTATTCTTATACATATTATATTATCTTAAGCTACCCTTAAGTAGTAATATTAAAAAACAAAATATTATTTACTCTTGATAATTCCTCAAATTTTCAAAATAACATTCAACTGCTTTGTGATTAGAACAGATAGAGATTCTGTCTGCAACAAAAGATTTGATTCAGGTTATATACGCTTTTTTTCATTCTCAATGAAAAAACCCAGATAAAAAAAAAAAAAAAAACGATTTTGACCGATTATTCCACAACTTTTTTATTGTTTTTGCTGTTCGTTACTTTTCAAATTCATTTACAATGGAAAAACAAATCTGGAATAAGAAAATAAAAGAATAAAAAAAAAGGAGGCGCCTAGCCTAACTAATGAAGAAGTAAAACAAGACAAAAAAAGACAAATAGGTCAGGACCAAGCAACGATAAATATTCTACCCAAAAACAGAAAAAAAAAATGCACATAATTTCCAGATTATCTAAATAAAAATGGGGTCGAACAAAAACAACTAGAGTGGAAAACTGGAGCTGCTCCAGGGTTGTTCAAGTGTGTCTTTTCTGACTGCATGGCTGACTGAAGCTTGGAAATCGAGTGGAGGTCTTACCACTGCAACAGCGGCTGCACGTTGCATAAGTCTAGAGGCGATTGCTCCAAAGGGTCTTCTCGGAATGGCACGATATCGTGTCTTTACCAATCGTCGTCCATATCAGTCAAGTCTGATTTTTCAAAGATACTGATTCATTAGATACGTCTTGCCAACCTTATCAAAGATTAAATGGATACAATTAAATAACATCACAGAGACTCAGAGGAGTCGGAAACGGAGACAAAGACTGAGATGGAGTAAATTCATAAAAGGGTATTTTTAAAATTTTAAAAATTATATCAATGATGTCACATGTGAATGGAATGTGACAGAAAATTAAGATCACGGAGGTTTTAGACAATTATCAAAAAACCTTAAAGGTATTATAAGACAATACGTAAACAGTATGGGTAAAGTTAGTTAAGTTTCTAAACCATAAAGGTATTTTTAAGAAATTTGTCTTTTTTTTTCTTTAACTTGGTAGATGAGGACCAAATGTGGGTACAAGGTTCAAAATATCGATATGCTCAATACGTCAATAGTGGCATATTAGACAGTATCAATAGCTTTTTTTATTTTTTTAGTATTTCTTTCAAATCTGATTCAAAGGGGTCAGTTTAAGGTCTGTCCACCCTCTAAAATGGTCAATACCCCGAAACACCCCCTGTAGGGGTGTGTCACGAAGCCCATAATATGATACTTATTGACCAATACAGCCCAATATATATCAATACTTCGAACCTTGCATTGATGAGGATTCATCTCATTCTCATTTACCCTAGCGATTCTTTTACTTCAAATTCGAAAATCATTATGAAGATCCTTTTCTAAGTCCGAGGATGGTACTCTCTTTAGGACTGCAATGAAAATTCGGTATACTAGTTGTAATTTTGATTTATCAATATTTGATTTCAAATTTAATCTTATCCATTGCACTTGATGGGATTTGATATGAACACCATTAGACTTTGTTTGGTTTAAAAGAAGGTAGGGAAAGAAAGAGAAATCTGTACAAGTATTGTATAAAATTATTAATAAAACGGTCAGAATACTATAATATTATTAATAAAATAAATTAAACTTAGATTTGAGAATTGTATGTCATGAACAAAAACGACTTGATTAGCAGCAAATGACCACCCGTGCTAAGTACCAAGCAATATGCATTAATTAATAAATTGAAAATCTTTATGGTGATATGAATTGGGAAATTAAATTAAAAGGTTGGTCATGCGGAATCAATTGTAGGAAGTGTAATTCAAAATTTAATTGGCTCAAATTAGCATATGTATATTGCTTCATATTCAAGCCTTGGGGCTGGTCCTATTCAAACTTTGACAAAAACTAAAACCAAGCCTGCCCAAGTTGCACCTAATTTGAAATGAAAACTTTTTTAGGGAATGAAGAGAAACTACTCTTATTTTCTTTGAGAGAGAAGGAAACGATGTATTTAAAACTTCTTTCTAAAAAGGTAATCACTTGTCTTAATAGAAACCCTTTAGTCTCAGGATTTGAAATATAGATAAATAGATAGATATATAAGAACGAATTCCCCTTTTTTCTAGAATTTTTATTGGATGTTTTTTTACTCTTATTGTCTAAGCACACAGCGGCCATAAATAGGTTATATATGTCCTTCACTCTCACTTCAGAAATTGCCTACTCATAACTATTTAGAAATTACCCACTTATAAGTTATAACCGTTTCAGAAACAACTCATAAATTATAAATAGTTTTATCTTAGAGATACTGCTATATGCAAATGCATTATATATATGTTAGGTAATGATCACCGTGCTGAATACAGGACGGACAGCTATGAGTATTATTTTGTTTGAAATTAATCTAATTTGGAAATCTTTTTGAAGAAAATTAAATTAGGTTTTACTTTGTAACTGACGACCTATTTCATCTAAAAGAATGGGACCCATATACCATTGAAAGTATGGAAACTGAATAAAAAAATTTAATATGAATCTTATTAACATTTGAAGTAGATGGTTTTGCTTTTTTTAATACATATTTTTACTTTTTCACTGATATGATGTAAACTTTTCCCTAATCTGGACAGCTTTCATTTTAAGGTTGTCGAGAGTAGGCAGTAGTGAGTACCACTGTCTCATCAACTCATGTTTTTGCTTTTACCAATCTAATGGTTTGTTTGGTTGCCGAGAAAGGATGGAAGAGAAGAGAAGAGAAAATTTTATTTTCTCAATTTTGTCAACTGTGTTTGGTTGCTAAGACCACTACTAGACACGCCTTCTACATGCCCACTACCAGACCCACTTCTCTCCGTCTCCTCCTCCTTCCCTCTAACCACCCCAACTTCTTCTTTCTGCAACAAAGCAAAATGTACCCAGTTAGCCTTCTGGCTAGCGCATTTTAGCATAGAATGAAATCGTAGAGAGGGATTTGATTGATTTTGCTTGAGCAAATAAGGAAAGTTACCGGAATGATGGAAGAGAAAGGATGGAAAGGGAGGTTTGACCTGAAATTGAGATTAGAGTTTCGGATTGGCGACGAGAAGAGTGGGTCTGAAGAGATTACGTTTCCTCCTATCAATGACAGAACCTGGCAATCTCCTCCACCATACATTCTTGCTCCCAACCAGAACTTAACCAAGAAAAGATACTATCAGATGTTGTTATGTTCTTTGCATCACTTGATCGGAGCAGACCTGCGGTTCTCTTTTTGTCCAGAAATGAAACAAAACGGTTACATACTGAAGAACGCTACTGCTTTTAGAACACAAAAATCGAGCGGAAGAAGAAGATGACGTCTGAGAAGAAGAAGAAGAAGACGATGATGATGATGATGATGATGACGACGTCTGGAATTGCTCTGAAAGATCAAGCAGATCTTTAAACAATAGCAACCCAGCTAGACTGAGTAAACTGAAAAGAAGAAGAAGACGACGTCTGAGAAGAAGGTCGTCAGAGAATGGTGCCGGTGAGTAAATGGTTGGACGGCGTCTGAGAAGAAGATGATGCTCGTTTCCTTTCTCAGTGGGGTTGTACCTATTTGGTGAGACCCCGCATCCCAAAAATTAAGAAGTATATTCTTGTCGCTTCTCACCATTTCGTCCAAAACAAACTTGGGAAAATAAGAATCTTTGAAGAATATTCTTATTTTCCCAATCCAGTCGCACAAACCAAACAGACTATAAGGGTCCGTAAATCACAATGGAGACACACGATGTCTTCTCCACCGTCCAATAGGCTTAATTGGCAGGAAATGGGCAACAACTGCCATAGCCACCACTATCATCCACCCACAATCATGACTTACGAGATTACCATTTGACATTTTGATTAAGGCAGTCTAGATCAACACCGCATGCTTAATACTCATAACCACGTATTGCCCAAGTTTGGATCACCTACCAACAAAATACATTCCAATCCTTTACTAACATGATCTCACAATGTTTTAAAAAATACCTAAAACCAGAATCATTTTGGCTATGGGTTTTTGGGTCGATAGTTTGACTGTCCAGTTTGAATAGATGGTCTGTTCTAACAAAAAAAATTAAAATAAAAAATGGACAAAAACCGTTGAACGGATCAAACAGGTCGACAGTTCGATTGCACAGGTCAACGGGTCGTTGACCAATTCAACAGATTTTGGCCAAGGACCCGATTTGGGGTAAAATGAAACTGGTTGCCTGGATGGTTCTTGGGCCAAATAGTCCGACCATCCAGGTCAACGACGATTCAAAAACTATGACATCTCATACATGGAAGTTCCCACTTTTATGGTGGGTCCCAGTCTCATGGTTGAGACTGTGCGGTGTTAGATCAAGTTGGTAGAGGGTTAGAACATGTTTTGTTGACAAAAAATCTCAACTATCACCCAAAGATAAATGGGCATACAAATGATACTGCTCCAAAATCCCTTTCAATAGGCTTAGATACTTAAGCAATTAACCTCTTGTGTTTTACTTTCATCCCTATGTTGTGTTCTATTTGAAAGAAAAATGTAGGAAAAGGAAGAAAAAGACAAGGAAACCTATATCTAAGAATAAAATTCTCATGTGACTTTTAATTTAAGTAAACATTAGCTACAAATTATGCATAAGATATCATAGTCTACACTAGAAACATCTTCCCATGAATGACAACAAATGGTACAAGAGATGTTCTCCACGGGAAGCTAGAGTTTAGTGCATTACATTTTTTAGTCAATAGATCTAGATTCCTATCACTCGCATGTTTAAACATTTTTAAGACTCCAAATTTCCTTTATATTATTTTATGAGAGCGTTGATAAAATACTCAAATATAATAAAAAAAGAAAAAGAAAAGAAGGAAATTGCAAATTTTACATGAAATACAACAAAATAAAAAAGGAGAAAATAAAACAAAATACAGAAAAATGTCAACAAAGAAAAATAGAAAAGTACATAAGGAGAAAAATACAAAAGAAAACAAAACCTCAATGGACATTTTAATAATTTTATCTTTACCCTAAAACCCATTACTAGAGGGAAAGTAAAGTGTTAGAATCTCAAAAGTTCATTATCATAAATGAAAGTTTAGGGGCTAAATGTCACTACCCCCAAAATATAGACATAGTTTATAACTTAGGTTTCTTACCCAAAAAAAAAAAAAGTCTATAACTTAGGTTTCATGCTTTGGGTTGAAGTATATTAAAATCTGAAAAACAAAAAAGCTTTGAAATAAGGCAAAATCTATGGCATAAAAAATAAAAGTAGCACGACATAATTGGCATCTTTAATGTTGTTGAAGTCTTTAACAAGTACACCTTGTGAAACATGAACCAATGAAATAGACCATGTAAAGTTTTGAACGTGATCAACTGAAATCAAGATTTAATGTGTTGCAAATATTTATTTTTGCACTCTAACATGAATCCTAAAAGAAAGTACTGTGAAAATTTATGATCTCTGGTGGATCTGATATCTAAATGCAAAGAATGTTATTCTAAAATTAAATGTTAAATTCTGAAAATGGATAATATACAATTATGTCCCCACTATTGAATCTAAGAATGGATATTTATAAGACAAAATAATACTAAAATATTAATAAAAAACAACAGTATTAATCAAGCAAAATAATGAAATAGTAATAACATAATAATAAGAATTAATAAAATAATATTACTATTTTATATTGTTATGTTACTATTTTAATATTATTTTTGAATTTCCATAAATATTTTATTGTTATGTTATTATTTTATTAATATTTTATATTACAATCATCACCATCATTACTACAAGTGTTTTTGTTGTTGTATTTTATTTATAAAATATTAATAAAGTATAACAAGAATATGCTACTAATAATAAAGTATGAATAAATTGTACAAAGACATATTGGAAATAAAAATAAAAATGTTGTTAGATCTTATGTCTGATGTGAAGTGATAATAAGTCATAAAATTAGTTTGAAAATAACAACCTTTCAATTTTTGGTAAATAAGCAGAACTTTATTAAACCAAAAAAGAGTCATAAAAATACAATCAACAGAACAACCCCTAACAAGTAACAGCATCCAAATTTAAAACATTAGAAATTCAATCCAAAATCCAAATACGAGGATTATAAACTAATTCTGCACTTGCGGAGAAACCATGAACAGCCACGAGATGAGCTGCTTTGTTGCCTGCAAGAATAACTGAACTTTTAACTCTAAAACACGATTCACGACTGAACTGAAGAAAATAGTCTTTCGGTCAATCAAATGCTTGAGAGCCCTGAGATTGAAGACGATCCGATTGCACAACTATTTTTCTAACTCCCCTCCCCTTCGGTCTGTAACCGAAATATTGACCGGCTGAAGACAGACAAACAAAGAAAATCTACATTTGGCTGCAGATTCCATTCTCATCACTTTCTTTTGCTCATGGCTCCCCGTTCTCATTCCCCAGAGAAAGAGGGGAGCATTTTTTTAACTTTATATTGTTCACTGCTAAATGATTAAATGATTTCTCCCATCCACCCTATATATATATATATATATATGGGTTTTGGTTTTGATTTTCCAAATCAATTAAGACCCAAACCAAACCGATTGTTGAGTTAATAATATATAAAAGGTTTCCCAGTTTTTTTTTGTGATTTTTATTATATTCTGCCGAAAAGGATATATTTGATAGATAATATATTAAGATATTTTTTATTAAAAATATTTGATTTATTAACATATAAACTATTTACTATTTTATCAAGTTTTAAATTGTTATTAACATAGATAATTATAGCTGTCATTATAATTACTCTAATGGAATAAGACCCAACTATCCCAATCCGTTTAAGTTTTGCACCAGACTCAACCAATCCAGCATACTGCCCATTCATGCACCATGTGGGATTATGGCCAGCGGGTCTCACGGGCGCTGTGATCTGCCCCACCACCGATTCCGTAATGTGTGAACCAGGATTTCCTGTAAGCAAAAATTTTATGCACATCACATCCAGCTGTACATTGAAAATATATAGCCACCACCGATTGCCGCTGAATTCCCATGCTTTCAGTGTAGAGTTTTTGATTGCAGGAAATCCTATCCCGTATTGTCAAATTGTCAATACCCAAAAAAAGGAAAGATCTATCTAGCAATATCTATACAAAAAAAAAAAGAAATTTATTCAGCATAGATTATCTATGTTTATCAAGCCAATATGTATCACTCTATTCTGTTATGAAAATAGCATCAATGTGGCTCAGTTTGGAAGGAAGTATAAATACAAATATGTACAATACAAATATATACAAAATAATACAAAATACAAGGCTTTGCGCTCTATACATTTGTATTTGTACTCCTTCCAAATAGAGCCTTAGTAAATATATTGGTTACCCAACCCGAAATTTATTAAAAAAAAACTGCCGCAACTAACAAAATATCACAAGAGAAAATGAATAGGAAAACATCAYATGTGAAAAATCATGATTCTGCTTAAAAAGAAGAAGAAAAAGAAACAAATAACTGCATGCCCCTTCAGTTCCACCAAGCTTTCATGCATTGAATCTGTACAACGATAATTGCTAATGCTGCTTTTAACTATATCATATATCAATTACTTTAAGCTCAATATTTGTCACAATCCGAGAGCCCATGAAAAGAAAAAAAGGACAATGCAAACCCCCTATGAAGCAATTGCATGATCCTCTCTTTACCCATATCCATATCATAGTCAATAGGTTCACCATCTCTTCAGTGTAAGACCTGCAGTTCTTGAGCATCCAACTGCTCCCTGATCAACGGAATTGCTCAACACGTAAGACCCACTTTTCTTCAACTTTTCTGGGATCTCCTTGCTTGAACTGCCCTTCATGGAGAGGTGCTTCTTTAGGCGGCTCCGGTTCAGCAGCAACATAGCATTGCGAGGGGGTCCATGCAGTGCACCCTCAACACAATCCCCTACCTGTCCACAGCCCCAAGATCTTGATGGGCCATCCTCACAAAAGGGCCTGAGCCTTGGAAGCCCATTCTTTAGCCTGGAAACCAACCGCTGCTCGGGTACATTCTCCTCTAATCTTGCACAAAGTGGGCAAGGAGGGTCATGTTTCTGTGTCTTCGGGGTTGTCTGCTCCAAGCACTCAGCATGAAAAACATGACGGCATGAAAGAACTCCAGCAACCGGCATGTCCCCACTTCTGACAATCCTGCGAGAACTCCAAGGTGATCTCTGAGACAGGAACCTGTCGCACAATCCGCATTTGAATCCTTCCTGTGGATTGCATGAAGGTGCAAAACATTCAGAATCCAACTGCTCAGAAGCATCAGTGAAATCAATGCTGCTGCTAGCACTGCTCCATTGAAGTGCTTCTCTTTGGGGAGTAGTAGCACCAAATTCAGGAAAGCCAGAAGCAGAATGAAGCTCTGCAAGATTTTGAGCATATTTCAGATCAGAATGATGAGACATGCTGTTCTCATGGACAGTTGGCTGATTAACACAGTTTCCAGGGGCAATGGCTCCATCAGCTTCCCTACCCAGAGTTAAGGTCGGAAAAGATAGAGGGTGAACAGGCTTGGACATGAAAGAGTAGCGACGATGTGAAGAAGCATGTGTCTTGGTAATGGGCTCATATTCACTACCATCTGAACGGGATGAAGTGGATCCTGCACTGTACGGGATAGCTGAAGATCCCTGCGAAGTAAAAACCCCCGAAGGAGTTTAGGTTTTTAACACACTATTAAGAAAAATGAACATTGAATGCAACAATGAGTACCTCCATTAACGGTGTAAAAGTTAAGGGCCCTGATGTTGGCTCTGGAAGAAGAAAAAGAACAATTTATCAGTAACAACAGGAGTAATACAGCATTGTTGGAACCATAAATAAGAAGAAATACACAACAGACAATACCAAGAGAAATGGTAGAAAATTTCTTGGCACATACATGATATGCGCATTCATCATCCCAACTGTATGGGTTGACTACATGAATCCTATTTCATTAGTCTATCCTGGTAACACCATTTCCATTGTTAAATTATTGGCACTTAAAATATTTCTTACTATTCTATCCATGTCCTTTTCAGTCTACCCCTTGCCCTTCTAGCCCCTTCAAATTGCAACAAATCACTTCTTGCATGTGCTGTTGATGGTCTTCTATGCACATGACCAAACCATCATAGTCTACCTACCTTCTCTCATTTTATCACCTATTGGAGAAGTTCCTATGAATGACTTCATTTCTAATCCTATCTTCTCTAGCTTTTCCACTCATCCATCACAGCATACATTTCTGCCACATTCATTCTAGACATGTTTCTTGATTGCCAACACTCTAATACATACAACATAGCTAGCCTTACAACTGTTTTATATAATTTTCCTTTTTAATCTATGTGGTATTCGCCTATCAAATAATACTCTAGATGCGCCCCTCCATTTTGATCATCCTGCTCTAATATTATGGGTGACATCCACCTCAATCTCTCCCTTATATGAATTATCAAACCAAGGTACTGAAAAAGGCCATATTGAGTTATCTCTTGGTCTCCGATCCTAAGTGTACCCTGATTTGCACTTCCATTTTCATTAAATTCACATGTCATATATTCTGTTTTAGTCCTACCTACTTTAAAGCATCTTGCTTCTGAAGGCATTTGCACATAAACTTAATTTCGCATTTAATCCTTTACTAGTTTCATCAATTAAAACAATGTCAGAAAACAACTTAGGGCTTCCTCATGTATATGTTTAGTCATGTCATCCATGATTATTTTATATAAATCAGTGTTTTAAAAGCACAAGGGCCATTTTGCACCTGAGGCACAAGGTGCAAGGCAAGGCACGTGCCTTTTATGAAACAAGGTGCAAAAATACAAAAAATGCTAAAATTTTCAAAACATCAAAAAAAGCCAAAATGCAAAATATTAAAAATATTAAACACAATATTAACTAAAAATATAAACTTAAACTTTAAACTATATGTAACAAAACTATTACCTCAAACTAAAAAACACAAATATAACATCTAAAACATATTTAAAATGAAAATTTAAAAATAAAATCAAGCATAACATAAAAAACATATTCAAGCAAGTAAACTATTGATCCCTTTATTTTTTCCCAATTGCATTACTTCAAATAGCTAATGTAATGTTAAACATTATTGCATTCCTGATTCTACAAGCCGTCTTTGTACCAAGCCCCTCAAGGCAAGCCCAAACAAGTCCATATCAGGGTCCTATTTCTTAATCCCTATAAAAAAGGTTTTATAACTTTAAGTGTCTTTTAAAATTATCTTTTATTAGGATGAATGAATGAGCAACATTAGCAATTATGGGCTAAAGCACAAGGCGCACCAAGCACACACCTTTTGAATGTGTTGCACCTAGGACCTAGGCAAGGCACATACCCTAGCGCCTAGGTGCGCTTTTTAAATCACTGATATAAATAAAGGCCAAGTGTTTGAACCATGGTTAAGACCCATCAAAACTACGAAATCTGATGTCTCTCCCACAAGTGTTCAAATATTGGTCGTTGCATCGTCATACATATCCTTAATTAAGCCTATATACCAATTTTGAACCCCTTTTCTTTTACAAGACCCACCATATTATCTGCTAGAAACTCTATCATATGCTTTGTCTAGATTAATAAAAACCATATGGAGATCTCTCTTTTCCACTCTAAACTTTTCTACCAATTGTCTCAAAAGAAAGACAGCTTCCATGGTTGATCTCCTTGGCATTATCCCAAATTGGGTTCTTTACATGTTTCATGTCATACACTTTTCTCAATTATTCTCTTCCAAAGTTTCATTGTGTGGTCATGAGCTTTAAAAGCATAAGGTAAAAAAATTACAAAGGGCATTTTGTGCCCGAGCTACAAGGTGCAAGGAGAGGAACATGCCTTTATGCAAGGCGCAAAAATGCAAAACAAGGCAAAAAAATGCATTCAAGCATGCAAAACTCTCAATCTTAATTCAAATAGCTAATGCTTAATCCCCCTAATATAGTGCTTTAAAAGCACAAGGCAAAAAAAAATGCAAGGGGCATTTTGTACCTAAGAAACATGCAAGGCAAGGCACGTGTCTTTTTTAAGCAAGTCACAAAATTGCAAAAATGTCAAAAAAATCAGAAAATATACAAAAACCTATTATCTCAATTTAAAATAAATGTTTTAAAAAAACCTATTATCTCAATTTAAAAAGACGCATAACATGTAAAACATATTGAAAATGATGCAAAACATGTTCAACTCCCTAACCGTAGTTTCATGTACTATTGTTGATTCAAACCAGAGCTTCATAAATCAGTCATAGGTGCTCCCTCCAGGCTCCAACCAAGTTTTGAGATCGTATATGAGAGGAGGGGGGTTGGTTTGGTCCTTGCTGTGTGATCAGGGGAGGATAGAGGTGGAAGCAAAAGTAAAGGAGAGAGGGGACAAGAAGGGGTAGGGTACTACGAGAGAGAGAGAGATTTTAGAAAGAAAAAAGTCTTCCATCAGTCTCAATTAAGGGATTTGTGCACGGGACCTTAGCTTAATGTTCAAAGCTGTAATGGAGTTGTATTATTGGTTCCACAGCCCACACTACAGCCTTTGCTATTCAGCTAATCCAGCTTCGCATCTGTGTTCGCTTATCAATTAGTTCACAAAAGAACAATAAATGGGACAAAACCCTTGCCAACATTGTCTCAACTGCAGTTGATGTTTTAATCTTTCCCCTCTTCCATACCTCCAAACCATAATCAAAATAAAGAGGTCTACATGACCAAAACAGACTATGCAATCACTTAAAAACTTGGTATTTGACAAGGTTCAAACTTCAAAGTATCAATACAATACAGGGCGTATCAAGCATATCATATCGAATTTCAAGGTCACCAATACACTAAAATCCTGGGAGTTAGGGCATCTGGCCATTTTTGCATATCAATACCTTGAACATTAGTATTGATCATCATCTAGCCACTCGTAAGCAATCACCTAACCTCAGCACCTCCTAACTTCACACTTAACTGGTTGTCTAATCAAGCACTAGAGTTTTTAATAGGTTAGCCAGTCATCTAATCAATAACTATTCCATGCCCTACGGTCCACTACTATTAAGAAAGTTCCCTTTGATCATTAAAATGCCAACTCAACAAAGCCTTATCATAACAGTTTAAAATCAACTACAAGAATTCAGTTTTTCCAATCCACTTATCCTATGGAAATTGTGAACACTTTGATATTTCTTTTGGTACTCCAACCAATATTCTTCTTTGCCTCCCTTGTTTCATTTAGGATAAAATATATATTTGATTTCACCATTACACAAAACAGTTAAGGTGAAGACATAAAATGCACCTCAACTAACAGTCATTAATTTATATCAAATGGGCATAAAAGTCACTAAATTTTACTTATCTTTACATAGGAGAATGATTCAGGACTTAAAAATCTCTAAAGTGATATACCTATGAAACTAATTAGGAAATTTCCTAAGAGGTCAAAACCCAACAACTTGGAATAGAAAAGTGCCCACCAACCAAGCCTTAAAGGCTTCTAATATTGAAGCTTCCTCCTAGAGCCACTCATCAATGCTCACTGAGCCAAAGAAAAGGCAGCAAAGCTTCTTTATATCCAATAAATGAAGGTGGTAGTTAGCACATTCACCATATTCTAAGCACATGATGTGAGAGTGGGAAAAACCAGTAGAGGTAATGGATTCTAAAAAATAAAATAAAATAATTAGTGGATAAAAGGCCAGAATAGGTAGAAGACTAAATTTGAGCATCTAATCCTAACAGGGAAGTGCAGACCTTTTGAAAGCATCAAAGAGACTTAATTTCTTCAGTCTCTGCAATTAGAAGGGACCAATCTAGGTTAAAGTTGATGAAACATGAAAGAGAAAATAACCTCTTTGGTTCACATGCTTATGAGTCCCAAATATCCAAGCATGGTAATTTAGATCTGGGGTCTCTGGTATAAGGGGATCTTGGATTGAATAAAGATGGATGAATCCAAAAGTTTGAAAAGAGGGAGCTATCCAAATGATAAGACAAGGGGTAGAGCATAACACATAGCTTTTCTCAAGGGCTTCGAATGCAAAGTGGCCATTGATAGAACATAGAAAACCAGTGGTTGAAGAGATTTTTTTTTCTCAACAAACATGAATAGAATAAAAAATGCATTAATTTGTGTAATTGCACTCATGCTTTTATATCTCCACCAGTCCATCCATAATGGAATGTGAAAACAAAATTAACTTTACAGCAACACAATTTCTTAATTATTAGAATTTGAAGTTGTAACAAAACCATATAGCAGATGTTAAGCAGTTCACATATGAAGCCAGACATTATTGAGCAATGAACAGAAAGATTGGGTTCAAACTTTAGATACAAGTTAATATCGGAAGAAATGAATCATTACTTTGTCATACCTCTCAGTGTCACAGTTACATAATCATCAGCACTGGCTCTTTGCACTGGCGGTGGTGTCCACTGTTGGGTCTGAAAACTATCTGATGGACTACTAAAATAAGATCCAAAACCATCAGATGCAGAATAATGATGATGAGAGAATTGGTCACTTCTCATCCACACTCTGCTTTCTTTACTGTTTGATGAGATAGAAGACCCATAGAGCTGAATAGCATTATTTGATCCATATGGAAGACCTTCAGATTGGAACCTGTGATCCCATCTTCTGGATAAGGGTGGTGAAAAACTTGTATTAGTTTGCCAATACGGTTCATTGGGACCAATGGACCATTCTCCACTGGCTGCATTGGATCCATGTGGCCTTGCAGCCACACAACAAAGCGACCCCGTCTTAGCTATGTTTTGTGAAGCTTGTTTTTATGCTTCTAAAAGTTGATGACAACCAACTTAGAGCACAATAATAATCATTCATGTGCAATATTTTAGTAACATGTCAATTGAGGCAGCCTCAACACCAGCTCAGGCCTCTAAATACTGATCCAAAACCACCATGTACTAGAGATTCAGAAGTCAATGATAATGTTAAGAAAATGCTTTGGGATGAGAAGCACCATAGGATAACTTACTCATGGTTTAAGAAAATTTTATTTCAGATAGAACAACTCTTCATCAGGCATACACTTACACCAGGTCTCATTGATAGAATCTATTTCCCCAAATGTTACCAACGAATTTTAAATTTCAACAACAAACTCAATCTCTACTGGATGTTCAAGCTTCTTGAAGAGCCTGTTAGTTGCATAAAGCCATAAAGTAGAACCTGGCAACAAACAGCATTAATAAATTAGTAGTTATCATGGCCATTTGAAACCAAGACAAATGTGAAAACCTCTCTGTCCCCATGGCTTTTAAACATCCCCCAGAAATTCAAACAATGCATCCTATGTTACCCAAATACAGAAAGGACATGACTGGACAAAAACTAGTTAGGCCCTGCACCCACTCAAATGATTAATCAAATTTGGAAAGCATTAACCCAACAAGTGGTCCCTCCATGGTGGTTTAGAACCACAAAAGCAGCTTTTACTTCTTAAAATTTTAAATGACAAAATGACAGTTCAATATAACAGCTACATATGAGGAGGCAAGAGAAACTAAATCAAATGATAAATCCAGTTTGCATAGCATTAACCCAATGAATGGTCCCTCCATGGTGGTTTGGAACCACAAAACCCGCTTTTACTTCTTAAAATTTTAAATGACAAAAGGGCAGTTTAATATAACAGCTAGGCTTAGAAGAGAATATGAGGAGGCAAGAGAAACTAAATCAATCTATTTGACAAAAAGGTAGTTCACTTCAACCAACAGTAAGGTCCAAGGAAAGGAGCACCACCGTTCATTCCTTTTTGTGTGGGGCATAGATATGGATTCATGTTCATTGACACAGGTATTGCAGCAAAATCAGGACTAGCCAAAAGGGCACTTGGTAGGACAAGATAGCATTTGCAGGAAAAAATCACTCAAATTAGAAAACCATCCACTGCAACTTAATGGATGAAATACAGCATCTTGGTTATTCACAAATGATCTAATATCAGTATAAGGAAACACCATACACTAAATTACTAATAGCTATACAACTAAGAGATGAACGCACAAAATAAAACTAGAATCACCATAAGAACACCATAGCATTTGCAGAAAAAAATCACTCAAACTCGAAAACATCCACCGCAACTTAATGGATGAAATACAGCATCTTGGTTATTCACAAAATGATCTAATATCAGTATAAGGAAACACCATACACTGAATTACTAATAGCTATACAACTAAGAGATGAACGCACAAAATAAAACTAGAATCACCATAAGAATACCATATTCTAGAATCCCCAATAGAATTTAAACTATAAAGTTGAAGGATTTAAATGGGTTGTCTGTCTGCCTAATATAGTCTCATGATACTCAAATGAACAACAAAATGAAGTCTTTTCAAGTAAATCTGCACAAACAACAACAATAAAAGGAAGCCATTATTTTACTGCCAAGGCTCAATCCCATAACAACCCTTGCAACCCGAAGCCCTAATAGATGCGCCAGGGAATGACAATGAAACAGGATAAACCATTGAAGACTGAGCCCGATAATAACAACAATAAGACCTAAAAAGTCGCGACAAAAACCTACCGGACTGAATACAACTTTGTTATGTGGAAGCAATTTAAAACCCAAACATCAATCAGGTGAAACTTGTAACTGGAAATAGAGAATTTACTGAAACACAAGTTCGAAAGGGATAACACCCAGCTCCGTATAAATATTTGACTTAAAAACATGATTTAAAGGGAACTAAAATAAATAGAATGAGAGAGAGAGCTTACAGTTACATTACCGGAAGAAGGCAGCGGAAATTGGAATGCAGATGGGGAAAACGATAACAAACCCTAAATTGAGGAAGGAAGGAGAGAGAAAAGAGGGAAGAAGAAATTAAAGAAGTGATTTAGTTCTACCTATCAACAATCAACTAATATTGGTAGCTTTATGATAAGCAGAAAGTGTCCCCTAAAAACTACCCCCGGGTTTGCTGAAAATGTCGTTTCTGTCCTAAGGAACTGTTGTGGTTGTGACTCGTGAGTCTTGTGACGTGTGTTGGTCAAACCCGGATAGAACCGGGCGGTTGGGACCGAGAACAGCAGCCAAAACGGATCTTTGGGATGCATGGTTCTTACTTCTTAGAAATATTAACTTTGATTAAATTTCGCTAAATACATGCCCTAATGGGCGCCTTTACCAAAAAATCGCTGTCCAAGTTTCACGGCTGTCTAAGGCTCGTTTGGATGCCAAAAGTTTTCTGTTATAATTTATGGTGTATAGTGTAGCAAATTTATTCCATTGTAAGATAACTTAGAATTATGTACTTTTTATTTTTTTATTTTTAACATTTATTATTTATTAGTGCGAGTCAACCGATCATACCAAAATGTTGGATCCAGTAGCCAAATACATGGGGCTGCTATTGGGCCAGGTTAGGTTAGCCCAACCAACCTGAAAAAGTTGGGTTGAATAGAATCCGGTTGAAGGTTAGGATTAGGGTTGATGTGATGACCCAAACCCTATTTAGGCCATGTTTGGGAGTACTTATTTGGACAGGGACCACACCATTAAGCATTTATTGGTGTTTGGGAAATAAGCCTGAAATAAGTGCTTATTTTAAAAATAATGGCTTATTTTTTTAGCCCAAATTCCTAACTTTTTTAAGTGCTCATACAATAAGCACTTATTCAATTTTTTTCTTCCATAATTGTCCCCGGTGAATTTTTAGAATACCAATTATACCCTTTTACAAAGACAATTTTACAAAGGCACTTTTATAAAAGTAATTTTCTGAAAACTATTTTTACGAAATTAAATATTTTTACAAAAGTACTTTTTGAAAGTACTTTTATGAAAGCACTTTTATAAAAATACTTTTATAAAAACACTTTTATAAAAGTACTTTTACATGAAAGCCACTTTATAAAAGTATTTTTATAAAAGTACTTTTGCATGAAAGCCACTTTATAAAAGTACTTTTACAAAAGCACTTTTATAAAAATACTTTTACAAAAGAACTTATAAAAGTACTTTTACATGAAAGAACTTTTGTAAAAGCACTTTTATGAAAGTATATTTACGAATGCACTTTTACAAAAGTACTTTTATGAAAGTGCTTTTATGAAAATACTTTTACAGAAGTATTTTTATAAAAGCACTTTTACAAAAATGCTTTTATAAAAGCATTTTTACGGAAACGCTTTTATAAAAGCATTTTTATAAAAGTATTTTACGGGATCACTTTTATCAAAGTACTTTTATAAAAGTACTTTTGTAAAAGTACTACTATAAAAGCACTTTTATCAAAATACTTTTATTCATTCACTTTGGATCAGATATTTTGAAAATTTGAAAGAAAATAAAGGACGAAAGAGTCACAATTGCTTATTTAAGTGCTTATTGGAGAAAAAGACCACCAAAACACCCGATATAAAAGAAGTGTTTATTTTTTAAAATAAGCACTTAAAAAAATTGTGTGCCAAATGCAAATAAGTGCTTATTCGAATAAACACTTATTTTTAACATAAGCACTCCTAAACATGGCCTTAGTTTCATATTTGTATGTATTAAATATTATATAAATATTTTTTAAGAATAACGAGTTTCTTTTTTATTGTTATATTAAATCATTGTAAAGTTTATCTTGAATAAATTCAGGAGGGAGCGACCACAATGATGAATAATCTCGCAGAACAACACCAATTACTGCCAACTTGCCAAGTTGTGCTTCTCTTAAGTAGTTATTACTCCCACCTTTCCTTGTTTGTCCCTTCTTTCAGGAGTGGGATTCTGACTATTGTGATTTGTGGATGGATAACCCATTTCAAGCTACAGCTAGAGTGGAATTTATCAAAAGCTATGCATTCCCCTTGTACCACCAAAAAGAATGGGCATCTTCTCCACTAACTCCCCTAGTCCCAAGTGACAACCAAAGCCAAATCGTTGGGATTTGGCTCCAGAATCCAGATCCCTTGAGTCTATGAAAATATGCTTCATTAATGTTTCTGTAAAGCCCTGAAGTTGTAACTAAGCTCACCAGTGATAGGTCCACAGTTATATGAGACAGGCAGACAATCTTACGGTAAACCATAAATGCGGCAGAATTCTAGGACACTCAAGCTCCTTATGGTGGATGGGTCTTAACTCTCTTTAAGTATCTGACTCATTTTCCAATCCTCTTCTCTGACATGGACAGTTCACCAGGTTAACACGGACCCTTGATATTTTAGTCAAATGAATGGTTCAACCATCCATTACTGAAAATTAAAGAATGGGATACAATAAAGAAGCTAAAAAGATGACGTTGTACCTGACTACCAAATTCTCACTCACAGGCTTTTGGCTTCATGAATTCATGATATTATTAATATATTAGTTTGCTATATATCTGACGAAAAATAAAAGAACTATTATCGAATATTTACTCTGTACGTGTAGGCAGTGAGTCATGTCCAGCTCTAAAGTAATAAATCCATTAAGGAAGAAACAAGGAGGAAACGTGGAGGCATCAATAAACAAAAAAAAAAAAAAAGAAATGGATGAATAGATTATAGAAACGTTTGATTGTTGAGACGTCAACCAAAGTTTTTTAAGTAATAATATTAGTGGAAGGGGGGGCATTAATGCATTATCAAAAATATTCTAAAATTAAAGTAATCAGGAGAATAAAAACCATAAACAAATGAAAATATAGCAATCCGGCTTCAATACAATAAATTTAACAAATACTTCCATTAATATGATGGTGATATTCCCGTTGACTATGATCATATCATCAGAGCAGTAAACTTTCCACACACAAATAAAAAAAAAGATTTTAGGAAGCTCTTCCATACGAAAGTATCACGGGAATGATATATTACCTTTGTCGCCCTTTGGTCAACCTTCTACCCCTACAACTGCAATCTCTCTCTTATTTCGTAATTACTCTTACCATATATAAAAATCACACTACCGATTAGTGGTTAAAATCAAAGGAGCTGAAATTACCATTACAACATCTTGATAAAGTAACATTGATTTTAAATGTCTTTTTTTTTGCAAGTATTTATAATATTTATATTTATCTTGTACGGTATAGCAACATAACTTAATTTTCTGCCAGTACAAGTTGCAAAAGTTGACACAAATAACGAATTTACGGCCAAGATTGCAACAATTCTATTTTTTTAGTTAATAATACAGTCTGCTATTTATATTGATAATAGCATTAAATAAAAGAGAACAATATTACCATATAGCCAGTTCACAAGTAGCATCAACATGCCAAATTACCAACCGACTACCTCCCTCCATCCCCCCCACCCTCAGTAGTCAGTACATGCATAAATACCATGGTTTTTAAAACCGACCTGGCGACCAAACCAATCAGGAGTCCGATTACCTGGTCAAGTGGTCCAAACGATCAGCCCATTCTGACAAAAAATAAAATAAAAAATAAAAAAAAAAAATTGAAATTTGGTCAAAACTGTTCAAATGGTTAACCAGCCTGTTCAGCAGTTTGCTGACCAAAATCAACGGTTTTGGGAAAAAACAGAACCGGTCAAGTGAACGATTCCCAGTTTTCCAGTCCAATCCGATTTTGAAAACCATGATAAATGCAAAGATAAAACAAAAAAAAAATTGTAATTCTCATGGAACAAGTAAATATTTAATAGCAAATGCAACCGTAACACTGAATATTTGAAGGATCCCTACCGACATGACGGTGCACCAAAAATGGTAAATTTCCTTAAGCAACCACATTGCAAGTTGCGATGTAATAGGCAATACACTTGACATTTTTTGCCTCGCAAGGACCAAGCCCCAGACCCCCAGCACCAACAGAGAACCAAGGACCAAACCCAATTAAGGTACAAAACCATTTTGTGGCATTCCCAAAACGCTATATAGGTCACAATAATTCTAGAAACGGAATAACTCACTGGCCATAAAATGGAGGCTGGCCTGCTGGACGCACACTTGGTTGGAGACCATATTGTGGCGGTCTGTGAGTGGCCATTCCAGCAGGAGATTGATCTACATGCTGAACTGGCATTGTTCCTGGAACAGCTCCTGCCATAGAATACGTAGGAACAGCGGGTGGTGGATATGTTTGACCTGGAAATGTCGTTGGAACTGAGACAAATGTTGGCCTCCCTGATGCCTGCATGCTTGGATCCCAGGATCCTCCTACCTGTCCATCAGGAAGCTGTGCGGGCATGTTGCCAGGATAAACTGATGTAGCCTGAGGAGTTTGCCAACCACCTGCACTAGACACAGCAGCAGCCTGTTGCAACGGGAGTATACCAGATTCAGGGATTGTGTAATCCCTGCTCCTATCATTGTGAGCCTACAAGGGTATATACATATAAACAGTCTATCAAACTCCAGAAAACATGCATAAAAAGAGTACGGGCAAATGTTAATAACAAGCGTCAAGAAGCATACATTGCTCGATCAACTCTTTTTGGTTTTTCCGAACAATAATGGACCCACTGTTTTTCTCTAAAGCCGTAAAACCTTTCCCTCCTACTTATGGTCATAGATATAGGGGCTGTTTAGTTCCGTTGCCATTTATTTAAAAAAACATTTTGCACGGCATTCATCTAAAAAGGTTGAATAACTTTTTTGATGTTTTTTAACAGTTAGGTGCCATTAGACGCCATTAGTCACCACATAAGCTGAATAGTGAAAAAACACCCTAGTGTTAAGGAAAACACCAAAAAGAAGCTTCCCCAACAGATGGCTCTCACACAAACCAAGACAAAACATTTCTTTAATAAACGGTTTAACAAAACAACATTTCAAGCTTCATTGGGGAAAATACCTATATGGCACTGAGCTGGCATCGTTTTTTCAGATAAACGGCAATAGAACCAAACACCATCATAATAATTTAAAACTCTTATCTATACCTTTACATTGAGATCAGTATGACGAGAGTATGACAGATGAAGCTTACAATAGCCACCATCATAGATGCAGTGTCCCTCGAGGGCTTCTTTGGCAACAGCTGCAGTTGTCACATCTGACAGGATAAAAGTAATAAAATATGAGACAATGACTGACAGGGAAAAAAATACCACATAAAGCAGCGCACAGGATTTTTTCTTTTTCATTTTTGACAGTACAGTACAATATGAATCCAAAGTTCATAAAGGCAACAAAATAAATTCCACACAAAGAAAGCAACGAGGCAAGTTTCACCTTTTCTTCTGATAAAGAATTGCTATCAAAGAGATTTATTGATTTAGTGAAAAGGATATACATACAACCTTCCTGGCCTGAAGATCAAAAGAGGGACTAACATAGAATAGAGAGAGGCACAATCAAAGCATAAAAGGATATATACATCATCTTTGAAAAAGTTGTACAGTGTACAGATCATGAGAAGTTAGCAACTCGAAAACAAAGCACAATGAAAGGATAAAAGAAAGAAGTTACTAAACAAATTTTGATGAAGAAAGCATAATCACTCTTTAGAAATTCCTTCAGGCTGCACCTGTATCAAAGTGAGGAGAAAACTGAAATGCTTCTAGGGCCCGAAATGGACCCCAGACCCCCTAGTAGAGATGAATATGGATGTTGTAGTGAAGTGATAAATCAATTGAACCTGGCATGATAGATAATGGAATTGTCTGATTTCAAGCATCTTAAATATCACATACAGGAATCCTCGATTGAATGAAGTAACAGCAACAGAAAATTAGTGCTCTGTGAAACAAATATGCATACACCACATCATAAACTAACACTTTTGCAACTACTTTATGTAACCCAATTTGCACTATTAGCCAATAAAATTTGAACATCACAACCAAATTCATGATGGACCCAAGGGAAGATACAATTTCCAACCATCGGCAGCAGTCAGCAGTCAAATACAATAAAAAAAACAAGACATGAAACAGAGACAAATGAGTTACAATAAATTTAAAAATAATCCTACCAGGGTATTGGATTAGTGCCTGCATTCCACCATTCTTCTCAAAAATGGCAATTTTCTGGACAGTTCCAAATGCTGAAAATACCTGCAAAGAGTGCAACTCATATCATTTTAAGGATGTAGATGAACAAGCAAACAGGAAACTGCAAAAAGAAACCATGAAAGGAAATACTTACTGTGTGAAGAACATCTACTGTGACAGCATATTGCATATTCTCAATTGAAGCTAGAAGCACATTACTCTCTAGTTCTTTTTTCTTCCCATCAGGACCTATAGTAGACTGAATATAGAGAATTGTTAGTACACATTAATGACAGCAAAATACAATTGATGCCTGAACATAAGAAACCTACTTGCATGGTTCCTTCAATGGCAGAAGGATTCACGGGAAGGTAAGGATTTGTGTAATCCCTGATACATAAAGCACACAGGATCCAATCATTCCATGACATGTATTATACATTATACAAGCATCATGCCATAATTCCATATAAACATCATGTTCAACCAAACAAAAAGCAGTCGCAAATAATTAGGGGAAATTGAAGAAATTAAAAGCACCACATAAATGCATGGCCATATATAAATGCCACTAAAGATACCCATTTGGCCCATTTTGTTGCTAGTTCATTGTTCCTAGTTATATATTCATAAAAAGAAGGTAGGAACTCCTATAATGGTGTCTGGTTGGACAAGGACCAGAAAACATCACAATAATGTTTCTTGGGTTCTTGTGCCTCAGGTTAAGTTTATGATATGACTTACCTCAGCAGCAAAAAGATCATTTAAGTGAAAGCAGACAAATTATAGAATGTGAAAGGTCAAACACCAAACCATGACCACCAAGAATGTTGTCCACACGTCAACTCAAATTACCACTTGGTTTTTCCAAACAGACTAGCAGGAAAGGCTATGCATTTTTAAAGGTGGATAGGCTTGAGAAAAAAAACGCAAAATGAAAAATAAACAATCCAATATAATAGGAAAGATTTTTGGAATGAAAGAAAATAGGAGAATAAATAGGAGGGAAATTTTAAGAAAAAAAATGGTTTTGGAGAGGATGAGAAAAGGTTGTAGGAATTTCAAGAACTTGAAAAGTTGAGAGAGGCAGACTCTAGTGATTAGTCATGTGTTCAAAAACCAGATAAAAGAGAAAAACATGAAAAAAGGAGAAAGATCGCAATCCTTGTTTAATGTGTAAAATTGAAAGATCACAATCCTTCTTTATGTGTATCTGTATGTACCACATCAGCCCATTTCCATAATAAGTCATTTGTAGAGACAACTCTGAAGAGTTCCATTGTTTTTTCCCAATGTGCAGATCTAACTTTTATGGTTTCAATCACTTCCTCCTTTGACTTACTCTTCTCATTGAAAATCCTTTGGTTTCTTTCTTCCCAAATACTCCATACCGAGGCTGTTCTTGTTATCCTCCATAAGCATCTCCTCTTTTTTCTGTTGCCTCAAGAATTGGAGTTACACAAACTAACCACATCCTAGGGGCCTGGGGGAACCCATCTGCAACCAAAGAGAGAACAGAAATATTTCCAAATGCAAGTCACAAAAGAGAAGGGGATTACTAAATGAGAAAGGGTCTCACCACTAGCCTTACAAAGGAAACACAAGGAGAAAGGCAATTGCTTGGCCTTCTTTTCTAATAGCACGTCACAAGTGTTGATCTTTGCAAGGAACATTTCCTAACAAAGAGTCCCAAATTTAGGAGGGATTGGTTTGCACCAGATTTCTCTCACCAAGAAATTCACCCCCACGGGTTTTGAGCGGACAAGAAGGTTAAAGAAGGATGCACAAGAGAATAGGCCATCAAGTGAGGGGTACCAAACCCAACCACCCTAGAGACTATGGTCCAAACAAAAAACAAAAAACTTTTCCAAGTTTGAGAGTAGGATAACAAGTGATTCACACTCATTACAGCCAACATGAAGGCGGATGAAGTTAAGAAAGGTAGGCAATACCTCAAAGATTGCTTTCCGAGGTGAGTTTGAAGCAGTATGAGGTGCTAGTTTTCCATGAATGTTTCCAATAACCTTGTGCCACAGTCTATCTCCTTCTAAGGGAAATCTCCAAAGCCACTTTCCTAGAAGAAGTCCCCTTGCTCCTTAGGTTTACACTCAATTCGCATTTCACCAAATGATCTTTCTTTTCATCTCTTGGCTCCCACAAGAGGTCCCCCATAAATTTTTCTAGTTGTTAAGCTATTTTTGTCAAGATCCTAACGGTGGACAGGTAGTAAGTGGGAACATTGGCTAGGGTGGATTTGATCAAAGTGATTCTTTTTCCCATAGAGATATAGCTTATCTTCCGCAAGGTTAACTTTTTAGCAAATCTTTCCACTATTGGTTTCCAAAAGCTATCTACTCTCAGGTTTCTTCCCAAAGGCATAGCAAGTTACTCTAGGAGCCACACAACTTTTCTCCCCAATTGACTTTTAGACTTGATATCCTTTGGAAGTGATCAACTTCAAGTTCCTTAAGCTGAGTTCTATACAGTCCTCACAATAGATTATTATGTCATTTGCAAATTGCAAGTGAGTCACAACAACCTCATTTCTACCAATCCTCCAACCTCTAAAACTAGTTTTCGACATCAGCCTTAATGATCAACCTACTCAATACCTCAGGAATAAGGGTGAACAAGGGGACATAGGGTCTACTTGACTTAGACCCCTTTAAGCGAGGGAAAAAAATCCTTAGCCACTCCATTGTTCAATATTGAGAGATGTGCCAAGCTCATACAGCCTTTGATCCACTTTCTCCCATGCCAATTTTTTCCATCAAACTCAAGAGGAAAGTCCAATCCACCATATCATAGGCTTTCTCCAAATCCAACTTACAAATTAGACCTTCCCCTCCCTGGTCTTTCTCCAAATCCCACAAAGGCATCATGAATTTGCCAATGAGTGAGAATTTTCTGTTAGAGATCATGTTTTTTAATATTCCATTTGCCATTGAGTGAGAATTTTCTGTTACCATCTCCCTCCAAAAGTAGGGATGGCAATTTCTACCCTACCTAGTGGGTACTTGCCCTGGTGGGGCAGGTTTTTTACTTGAAGAACGAGTTTTGGGGCGAGGATGGGTTTTGGGATTCTATGAGTAGGGTATGGTATTAGGCTAAACCCAACCCACATATTGTTGGAAAGCATATAAACTTTATGTTAGGTGTTGAATTTAATAATATTTTGAATTTTATGTGAAGGATAATTGATGGTTTATGTGTTTTTTTACATGTTTTAATCAAATAATTGGACATTTTGTTGTTTGTTTGTGTTATCCTATTTATTTATTGTTTATATATAACAAGAAATAATAGGAAATTAGATGTGGGTTCCAAACCCAACCCGACATACCCTTGTATGCAGGGAGGGACTTGCATTTTCATGTGTGGGGAAGGGGGTATGAATTCTCAAAATCCAACACGCTACGGGTTTTGGGCGGGTATAGTTTTTAAAAGCGCAAGGTGCAAAAAACGCGCAAGGGCTGATTTGCGCTTGAGGCACTAGGCACAAGGCAAAGCACGGGCCTTTTTGAAGCAAGGTGCAAAAATACAAAAAAAAGCTAAAAAATCAAAAACTTCAAAAAATGCTAAAAATAAAAAAAAAATATTTAACATAATATTAATAAAAAATATAAACTTAAATTTTAAAATAAATGTTTTAAAAAACCTATTATCTAAATTAAAATACATAAACATAACATGTAAAGAGTATACAAATGAAATTTTTAAAATAAAATCAAACATATAAATCATTTTCAAGCATGTAAAACCCACAATCTCTTTTTTTCCTCAATTGCATTACATCAAGTACCTAATGTGATGTAAAACATATTGCACTCCTGATTCTACGAGCCACTTCTATGCCATGCCCCTCAAGGCAAGCCCAAACAGGTCCATGCTATGGTTTTAAATTCTTAGTTCTCACACAAAAAATAATGTTTTTATAATTTTAATTGCTTTTTAGGAAGATATTTTATTAGGATCAGTTAATGAACATTAGCAAATAGAGGATTCTGGAAGCTTTGATGAGCGAGCAAAGCAAGCGAAAAAAGCATGAAATTTTCAAAAGGCGCATGCCTAGGTGTGCCTTTTAAATCACTAGGTACAAGTTTTTTTTACCAGAAAATTTTTCATTAATAACAGAGAGATTAAGATACAATAGCTAAAGATTGCATAGGAAATTGCAATCTCCAGAAATCAGTTACAATTCTGCCCAATAGCTAAAGATTGCTAGGGTATCCGCCATCCCATTTGCATCCCTTCTAACCCAACCAAACTGAGTATTGAACTTCCTTGCAAGTGTGTCAATTTCTCTGAAAATAAACTTGAGCTTCCAAGGTGCTGATGTGATGTTTTTGGCCCAAGAGATGACCAATAGAGAGTCTCCTTCAATTTCTAAGTCTGTTGTTCCTATCTGTTCAGCCATCTTTAGACCTTGAAGTAGGGCTAGAGATTCAGCATGTATTGAATCACTAGGTACAAGTTGGGAGGTTTAGGGAGGCAGATAGGGTCTAGAATTTACAAAACCCTCCCCGGTGCCATCCCTATCCAAAATCTGCTATCACGATCTCCATCACCAAGAAATTTCCTCCTTTCTTAAGATCTCCTCAAAATCCACTTTTAGACTCCACCTTTCTGATCTTTCCTCCAAACTAATCTCTCTTTGGTCTTCCTTTTTGTCAAGCTCCTTAATCCTTTTAGCAAGTCCCTCCTTTCTTTCTTCTAGCCTCCCAAACTCTTATTTATTCTAACCCTTAATTTTTTTTCTTTTAAACACAAAAGGACAATGATTATAAGGTGACCCTAGGGAGTGCTTTCACCACTAGGTGTCCCCATAACTCTTCCCACTCAATGGAAAAAGGAACATGTTCAATTTTGAGCATACTTGATTTTCCAAGAAGTTAGAACAAGTGAAGGAAGCTTGCATAAAGGGGGGTACTTTTAGCTCTAAGGAGTCAACCAAGGTACTAAACTTCCTCATACTTAGTACTTCCTCATACTCATGGTTATAGTCTAGTTTCGGTTATAGTTTTCAAGGCGCCAAGGCAAGGCTAGGCGACAGGGGGGGCACCTTGTTTGCCTAGGAGATGGATTTTTTTATGTAAAAAACATAGATCCTAGGGTAGTTCCCTAGGTACCATAATCATATTTCCTTAATAATTATTCATAATTTTCAAAAGAAAAGTACAAAGTTCATGTTGAGGTATAGAAAATCAACATGTTCATGAGAAGAAAAAGAAGAAAAGAAAATTGAAAAAAATAGGGGATGAACCCTTATTTTTGTTATAGGAAAAGAAGAAAAGAAAAAGTAGAACGTATGGAAGATATGAAAGAAAAGGTAGAAGAAGAAGATATGGAAGAAGAAAATGTGTTGATTAGACCTGTTGGCTCAGGTTTCTAAGTCTTTGAGGGATCAATACAGCATTTAGCAATGTTTGTGTTGATCAAACCTAACAAATAAGAAAATAATAAAAAAAATAATAATACATAAGAACACAAAATGAATCATGTACTTCTAGAAAGAAAACAGTTGTTTGTGTCCTCACTGGTGTGATCTCTGTAAAGTTGATGGTGAGTCTGAATACCGTTTACTAATTTCCTGTCGGTTTACTAAAGTCATTTGGGAATGGTGTACTTCTTTGTTTGGGTGCAAGTGGACCCCCCCTTTGAATGTGCAAAGTTTATTTAGTTCCATGCCGAGTTGGCCAACAAAAAGGACCAGGATTATGTGGAGATGTATGAGGGTTGCAGTTTGTTGGACTATTTGGGAGGAGAGAAACTCATGGATCTTCTTAGAAAATGAGAGAAGCTTGGAAGTAATATTGGAGGTAATCCATATTAGGGAGATACATTGGCTGAAAACTTTGGCATTGTTTGCAGAATTCTCAATAGATGAGATGCTAAAAAACTAGAAGGAAATT
This sequence comes from Nelumbo nucifera, assembly GCF_000365185.1. The sequence continues at coordinate 5,117,556 of NW_010729075.1, forward strand.
GCAGAATTAGCTTCAGCAAAGAAGGCATCAAATTCTTGTTGGATTCAAAAGAAAACAGCCTTTTGAGAAGAAAGGACTATTTAGAAAGTTGCAAAAATTCAAAAGAAAGTAGCAGAAATCAGAGTTCAAGAGGAGAGAAGAAGAAGAAGAAGAAGATGAAGAAGGTGGCGGCAACTTGGGTTCAGAGAGAGATTTTCAAACATAATCTCTTCTCTTACTCCCTTAATTCAATTTCATTAAGTTAAACTTTAGTAATTTACAGAGAAGCCCCTAGTTGGGCAGAGAATTAAAAAGACATAACATAAGAAAGAATAAAGCCCAGATTAAGGCCAATCTTCTCTGCACTCCCCCTCAAGCTGAGCATAGATGTCAATCATGCCAAGCTTGTCATTATCATGCTGAAGTTTAGCCTTGGGAATGCCCTTGGTGAGGAAATCAGATAACTGACCTTCAGAGGTGATGAAAGATAGGCACACTTCTCCAGAAGCCACTCTTTCTCGAATGAAGTGTCTGTCAACTTCAATATAGCTAGTTCTGTCATGTTGCACTGGGTTGTGAGCAATGTTGATGACGGCCTGATTATCACAGTATAACATCATTGGCTTATCATGCTCAATACCCAGTTCCTCCATCAAGGATCTAAGCCACAATAGTTCAGAAACTCCATGAGCCATGGCTCTGTATTCTGCTTCAGCTGAAGATCGAGCAACAACTGATTGTTTCTTGATTCTCCAAGGGACAATATTACCTACCACCAAGCTACAGTACCCAGAGGTAGACCTTCTGTCATCAATGTTTCCAGCCCAGTCAGCATCTGTGTAGGCTTCAAGTTTCATATGGCCATGCTTAGCAAATAGAATTCCCTTTCCAGGGGAGCCCTTCAAATAACATAGAATCCGCTTTGTTGCTGCCATGTGAGTATCCCTAGGAGCATGCATGAACCGACTGATGCAACTGACAGCATATGCAATGCCTGGCCGAGTCATGCATAGATAAAGAAGTTTTCCAAGTAGTCTCTAGAAGACTCCCTTGTCTTCTAACAATATTCCATCTGAAGCAGAGAGTTTATGGCTCATATCGATAGGAGTAGCAACTGGTCTAGCACCCATCTTCCCTGTTTCAGAGAGCAAATCAAGAACATACTTTATCTGAGAGATAAGGAC
>NW_010729075.1:5118778-5172103 GCF_000365185.1 Nelumbo nucifera
CCCATACTTCGATCTAGCAACTTCTATGCCAAGAAAGTATCTCAATTCCCCCAGATCTTTGATCTCAAACTCTGTATGAAGGAAAGATTTGAGATCATTAATYCCWGAKACATCATTACYAGTCACRACAATATCATCAACATACACAATCAGGTAAACGGCCAAGGATCCTCTCCTCTTCACAAAGAGAGTATGATCAGACCATGTCTGTACATAGCCAAAGCTAACAAGGGTAGACCTAAACCTTTCAAACCATGCTCTAGGGACTATTTGAGTCCATAAAGAGATTTCTTCAGCCTGCAGACCTTTCCTTTCATATTTGTTTCATACATCCCTGGAGGAAGAGACATATAGACCTCTTCATGTAACTCTCCATTCAGAAATGCATTCTTTACATCCAGTTGATAAAGTGGCCAGTCTAAGTGTGCAACCAAAAATAGCAAAACTCTCACAGAAGTCATCTTGGCAATAGAGGCAAAGGTCTCTAGATAATCAATCCCATATGTCTGTGTATAGCCTTTTGCAACCAGCCTAGCCTTGTACCGTTCAATGGTGCCATCAGCATGATATTTGATAGTAAAAACCCACTTACAACCTACTGGATCCTTCCCTTCAGGCAAACCAACCACTTCCCTTCTGACACAAACCTGGGAATTGGGTTAAAAGCAACAAAAGAAAGGTAGGCAAAATATGAATGAGAGAGCAAACTATAAGAAAGGTGTTTGGAAATGCAATGTGCATTACACTTTTTCCTTTCCTAATAACAATGGGGATATCAAGGTCTAGAAAGGATGGCTACAAAGGACCTATAACAGTACTTGTTGTCTCATCTGTAACTGGAAGTGCATGAGGCTCATGTGTTGAAGGGGAAACAAAAGACTCAATTGGGATGAGAGTGAAGTGACTGAATCTCCCTTGACTCGTTTGAAGGAGGAAGAGGCTCAACAAAAGACTCAATTGGGACAGGAAGAGGAAGAGCAAACACCTATGACAAATCCTCCCCCTTTGGACAATGTCTCTCTAGAGAGGAACCATAAAAGGAAGAAAGCTCATAAAAGGTGACATCCATTAAAACATACCGAGTGCCAATCTTCAGATCAAAAAAACAATAACCCTTTTGTGTGGGGGAATAACCAAGGAAGCTACACTTGTGGGCTTTTGGTTCAAATTTATGTCTCTGGACACTTGAGATATGTACATAACAAGTGCAGCCAAAGAAACGAAGAAGAATAGGAAAAAGATCATTGTCCAGATGAAGAAGACTGAAGGGAGACTTAAACCCTAAAACCCTGGATGGCATACAGTTTATAAGGTAAGTAGCAGTGAGAACAGCATATGAAACAAACAAAGTATAAAGGTTGGTCATATGATCAGAAGCACCAGAATCAATAATCCAAGGGATCCTACGATTACCTAAAATGGTTGTATTATTGGCAGAAGCCCGTATACCTGAATGAGCAAATGCAGAAGAGGTTGAATTTCCTGGAGGGTTGGAAGAAGARGTCACACCYTSTARGTGACTGATCATCCTCCCAAACTTCTCATATTCTGCCTTCATAGCTGCTAACTGCTCACTAGCCGTCATCTCTTCAGTTTGGTATCTGTCACTATCTGAACCAACAGCAACATTGGCACTCCCTGCCTTTATATTATCAGACTTCTTCTGAAACCAAGGTGGTAGGAGCTCAGGATGCAATTTCCAACACTTGTCTTTAGTGTGTTTTGGCTTTTTACAGTACTCACAAATAAACTCTTTCTTCTTGGAGTCCCTGCAACCCCCTTGGGTTTCACTCCCATATTAGCAAAGTGATCATTTGGACCAACCCCTTGGACCTGGCCAAGTCTTCTGCTTTCTTCACTACTTACCAAGGCATATGCTTGAGATAGTGAGACACTATCCTTGGATAAAATATTTTGCTTTGTAATGTCGTACTCTGGATTTAGCCCTGTCAAGAACTCAAACACCCTGTTTCTCTCAACCAGTTTTTTGTAGGTCTCAGCATCCTTAGTGGTGTCCCAGGCTATAGCTTCTATCAAATCTATTTCTTACCATAAAGACTTCAATGTTGAGAAGTATACAGCTAATGGTTTCTCCCGCTGTCTCAAATTCTTCACATCACTTCTCCACTTCTAAACCCTGGCCACATTTAATTTTTGGGAATATGTTTCAGCAACACTATCCCAAATTTCCTTTGCTAAATTCATCCAAATTTTTACTGATTCAGCAACATGCTTGTTTTCAAAGTTTAAGGAGTTCATCTTCTTAAATACTTCAAAAATGACTTCAAAAAACTTCGAATAACAACAAATGAAGACAAAACAAAAACTGTGTTGTGAGCCAACCTCTATGCAGTCGTACCAATAACCTGCGTCACACCCAGAAGTTGGGAGAAACAGAGAAAACTCAGCCGCTCCTTGTAGACTTCACAGAACACCAATCCACTTGATTCGATCTTCAAGAAAAAGAATGAGAAGGCCTTCAGTCCCTGAGCGCCCAGGTCAAATTTCCTATAGGGCCCGCAATCAGATTTCTTTAAAAAATTAGGGTTTTGGGCAACACACTTGAATCTGTCAAGAGGACGACAAAACCAGTCCCCTTCTCTCCAGAAACCACTAACAACTTGGCTGAAATAGGTTTCTTTAACTATTCATACGATTCAGTTCTCCATGCACACTGTGTATGGGATAAAAAGGTGAAAAAAAAAGGGAAAAACGAGCCTACTCTGATACCAAGAAAAAAAAGCCTTTTGAGAAGAAAGGACTGTTTAGAAAGTTGCAAAAATTTAAAAGAAAGTAGCAAAAATCAAAGGAGAGAAGAAGAAGAAGGTGGCGGCAACTTAGGTTCAAAGAGAGATTTTCGAACATAATCCCTTCTCTTACTCCCTTAATTCTATTTCGTTAGGTTAAACTTTAGTAATTTACAAAGAAGCCCCTAATTGGGCAAAGAATTAAAAAGGCATAACATAAGAAAGAATAAAGCCCAGATTAAGGCCCATTACAGCAAAGAACATAAAAGATAAAAAAGGATAAACAGCCTATGGGCCATTTGGCCCATCTTCTCTACAGATTCCTCCGCCTCATGGCTTTATTAAACTGAATTTTGATGGCAGCAGTATGGGTAATCCAAGGCCATCCGGAATAGGGGGAGCAATAAGAGATGAACATGGGAATATGTTAGCTATGTTTTCAGGACCAATAGGCAAAGGAGATTCCTTGAGGGCTGAGATACTTGCAGCTCTTGAAGGGGTACAAAGAGTCAAGGAGATACAATTTAGTAAGCTGACCATAGAAGGAAACTCTGAAGTTGTGGTGAACTGGTTAAAAGAGGATAACTCTAGGATATGGAATTACAGCAATGAAAGGAGAAAAGTTATGTGGCCGACTAAGGATATTGAAATTCAGTACAAATGGGTAAAGAGAAGTGCAAATTCACTGGCAGATGATCTAGCTAGGCAAGGGGTGAACAGAAACTCTTTATTTTGGGCAGTATTGTAATTGTATTTGGTGCTCAAATGATTGTTCTAGGGAGCTAAGATTGTTTAGCCCCCTTGCTTTGTAATTTTCTTAATCTTAATTAATAACATTTCACAGTTATTGATCAAAAAAAATAATAGAAAGTACAAAATTGTGTGGCGATTAGGCGAGACAAGCCTCCAAGGATGCCTTGTCGCCTAGGCGTCCCCTTAATAACTATTGCTTGGGTTATTAGTATCACTTGTGTATCTTATGGCATTGAAGGTCCCTTTCTCTATATGAGTTAGCGTCATACACATTTGCTAAAACCCACTCTCTTCCATCACTCATTCTTTTAGCTTTTATTGACACTGAAAATAGTCCAATCACCTCTTCCTGACACTCCACCACCTCATTCTTCCAAATTGTAAAAATACCCCCAAAAGCACCCCAGGAAGGGGCAAAAGACCAACTCAACCCCCTACTACTCCAAATGTTTCTTATCCACCTTTTTCCCAGTTTAGAGAGCTTTTGTTTCTTGCATCATTACAACATCTGTTTCTCTTTTCTTAAAACATTTCTGACAATTCTCCTCTTTTTTGCACTCCCTAAACCCCTTACATTCCAACAAAGAATCTTTATTACAAAAAGTTTGGAAAACCCAAACCCCTTCTTTCCCCAACTACTAAACCCCTTTTGTTTTTCTCCCTCTAGTGGTTCTCAACCTTGTCATAGGAAACTCCACATGCTAACTTCTCCACATCACCCATTTTCCTCCATCTTTTTTCAATTCCATTAATATCCTTCCTAAGATTTCAGCTTAGTTTGTTCTTTTCCAAAGCTTTTTGGTTTATACCCTTCCTTTTTTGGTGAAAACCTAATTTTACATTCTTTTTCATTTGCTAACTCAATCTCCCTTCTACTCTCTCACGAGTCTGTGCTGATCCCCCACATGACTGCTTCTCAATCTCTTCTCAAACTTCTATTCACACTCAACTAGGGTTGCTAAGTTTCCTAAGACTAAATTCAAAATTTCCTTCTCCTCTACCTCCAAACCCCCACCTCCCCCTTCCTTTTTTGTGGCACTAGGGTAAATATTCACACTAGGTGAGGTTTCCAAGACAGGATCTACAAAGGCCAAAGGGGAAGGATTAGTACAATGAAAACGAGTGATAGAAGCAAGAGAAGAGACAATGGGAGGGGGACAGGGGGAAGAAAGGGGACAAGAGATTCCCTTATCCTGGCAAAAACCTCCCCGCCTAGAAGCAAGTTGTGAACGGTGGAGTTCCTTTTCAGCAAATACCTATATAGCAGAACGATTTTGTTCCTCAGGTGAAACCAAGTTCGGCTTGTTTTGGAGACCCAAATCATATTTACGAACACCCTAATTTTGTGCTTGAGTTGTACATGTGTCCTCTTTAGGGTTCCTCTATAGAACCCCCGCAATCTGCGATAGAAGATCCCACTCCCACTTCAATTCTAGGACCTCAATACCAAAATCTTCTCCAATTAATAGTTCAATTCCATATTCATCAAAAAAAAATTAGTAGTTCAGTTCCAAAAAAATCCAAGTCTGTAATTTTACATCCCTTCGTTGAACTAATGCTTCGTACACTTGAGGGCTGGTCAACTTCTTCACCTTCAATATCCCTGAGGTCCTCCTAGTTGGTCTCACCCTCTAACTCCTCATGTAGTGCTCTATTGTAACAAGGGTTAGGCTTTTCTAGAGTCGTTGAGTTATCCACCCCCAGGTCTTCCCAATAAAAGTGTTATATGGGGCCTTCGGTCCAACTATCACCAAGGAGGAAGGGAGACCACTTCTGCAAAAGGGAGAAACCGCAAGAGGCTAAGAGCAGTTTGGAGGGTTCAAACGGGGTGATGATAGACCTAGAATCCAAAATTTAATTTTTGTCCTTATTCAAAGGACCAGTACTTGTCACATGTTTCATTAAAATGTCACATGACCCAACTTCCAAAGAGTTACCCAATCGAGGCCATAAGACTGGCTAGATCGATTCATTTGATTAGCAATTTCTAGAATTTTCTCAACCTTAGTCTCCACATGGACTGTTGGGATTTGTTAGCAGATAAAGGCAACTTTTTGCCCTGAATATCAATAAAAGGTAATATTTTTATAAAATAACTAAAATAGGATAACTTTTTTTGAAAAAATATCAAGAAATGGCAGTAATATTGTTCATCGTCTTCCTTTGCCTTCATGCGAATACAAATCTAAAAATCTGAAAAAAATATAAATCTGAAAAGCATAGTAGGTTCCTGGCCTGTATTGTTTATATTCTCTTTCTTCTTTAACTTATGCTCTCTCTTGACAAATCTCTCTTGACAGAAACACAACGCTAGAAGCTAAGACAGCGAGCCATACAACAGAGTAGAGCTGCCTACTCTACCACGTACCTCCGGGTCCAACATCTTTGCACCCTTGTTTGTCACCCCTAGATTGACCCTTCCCTAGTGACTCCCACACCATCTTCATGCCGGAGAATGCTGGTGACGTCTACCGGAAAACCCTCCCAACTGTCGGAGATCTGATCCACGTCGGTGTATTTGATGCTGTCACCGATGTGCATGGCGTTGGTTGGAGGGAGTAGCCGTCGAATGCTGCATACCCGGATAACTGGGGGTTGGATGTCGAGTGGTAGCCGAATGCCAAATCGGCATTGCAGAAAGCTCAGTGTTTTAAAAGCACAAGGCGCAAAAAAAGTACAAGGGCCAATTTGCGCCTGAGGCACAAGGCGAGGCGTGCGCCTTTTTAAGAAAGGCGCAAAATTCCAAAAAAAAGTCAAAAAAATCCAAAAAATATGCCAAAAAACTTTAAAAATGCAAAAAAAAAAATAAAAATATTAAACATAATGTTAATAAAAATATAAACTTAAATTTTAAAATAAATTATTTAAAAAACCTATTATCTAAAATTAAAATACATAAACATAACATGTATTATTCAAATGAAAATTTAAAAATAAAAGCGAACATATAAAGCATTTTCAAGCATGTAAAACCCACAATCTCTTTTTTTCCTTAATTGCATTGATTCAAGTAGTTAATGTGATGTAAAACATATTGCATTCTTGATTCTATGAGTCGCCTTTGTAGCACGTCCCTCAAGGTGCGCCTAGGACCTGGGCAAGGTGCATACCCCAAAATGCGCCTCGCCTGTGCGCCTAGGCGCGCCTCAAGCACGCCTTTTAAATCACTAAGAAAGCTATATCAGTGTTGTTGTGGTTGAACTCGCGAGGTGGGGCTGGAGTGTTTACTGAATGCGACCGTTGTCGTCAGTTGCAACCAATATGGTTCGGGTTCGAGCATGTTGCAAGCACACGCCAGTGTTCTGTATTCCTCTGTTCAGTCTCACTGGGGAGTCTTCTACAATCTAGCACTCTCAAGTCACCGTAATGCCAACCGACTCGATGGAAGATCATGGCCCAAAGGGAGAGCAAAACAAGCACCAAGATCTTAGAAACAGTATCAACCAATATGAACTTGGTGTCCATCTGGTATGGGTTGTTCTGAGATATGAAGTGGAATGACAGCACCGGAATAGAAAACATAGCAACAAAACGATTGATGCTGGAGCATTGCTCCGACATAAATATCTTCTACTTCATTGAACCATACGCCACCAACATAGCAAAGTAGAATGGAACCATCGCGTACATTTCTTGATATTTTTCGCTTGAATAGGCAGAGGAAGATGATGAACAGTGTACTGCCCTTTCTTGATATTTTTGCAAAAAAGTTATCTTATTTTGATTATTTTATAAAAATATTACTTTTTATTGATATTCAGGGCGAAAAGTTGCCCTTATCTGCAAGAAACCCTTGATTTTAACACTTGCACTTAAAATAACTTCTAGGCCATCGGATTAAATTCAAAAAGATTTGAATAATTAACCTTTAATGGAAAGAAGCCCATTTTACATTTTCCAACCAACTTCCAACCCTTCAGCTTCTAAAATTTCTTAATTTGACCTTTTTGGCAGTCCACCCAATTCCTTCCACATGTCGTCAATTCACACACATTAGCTTCTTCTTCTTCTTCTTCCTTCATCTCTGGAGGCTAAAGTTTCACTTCGATCTCCAACACCACATATATAGTTTCTCTAGCAATCTTAAGTAAAGATTTCCAATGCTCGGTGGACTTTTTTATTTCACTCCAACCACCTTGATCTTGGCCACTCGAAGTTCTTGCAAACAATAAACTTCCAAGGCTCCAACACATACTTATACTATTTTGTGAAAAATGTGTTCCTGCCAAAGGTTAAATGGCAACCCAAATAGCCTAATTATCGTAGTCCTTTCTAGGAGGAGCTTCTCATTACAAGCAACTGACCAGTTCTCCAAGATAACTAAACCAAGAGGCATTTCCAAAGTCATCATTTCCATTTGGATTTCCCCCATGTTTATGATTGCCTTCCATTCATCGAAAGGAATAAGGATCACCTTCTCCTTTGAGTGAGTCTTCTCCATAATTTCTTCTAGTATTTTCTTCCAATCTTTTACTTCAGTTCTTGCCTTCACTACCTTCCTTTTCCCCAATCTGTTCTCTTTCCTTCCCACATTATTTTCAAGCAGGATTACAAAGCAAGAATAATTGACTTTTTGTTACTCACCTCTACATCTTCTAACTTAGAGTCCAAGCCCCATCTTCTGTTCTTTTGCTCCCAAATTTGTTGTATCCTCTATTTTCATTGGCTTCCTTTCCTTTAATGTAACCTCTTCTTATGCCATAGCTAGCATCGACCACCCCTGTCTTCCTCCACCATCCAATAAACAAATCATTTATTTCTTTCCCTTGCTGGTGAACCCTATTGGCTACATGAATTCAAGATTGCATTTGAATGAAATTATAGTAGGCATGAACCAGGAAGACCAAAAGAAAGAACATAGAGGGAGTGATAATGTTAGGAAGTTCTTTGTTGACATCCAAATAAAGAAACTAAAAAGCAATTAGGTTTTGCAGTTTTGTCCTTTTAAGTTAAGAAGTGCTTTGACTGACTTGAATAAGGCTAGTGGATTTCTGTCTTGAAAGGAAAAAGGAAGAAAAGAACTAGATTTGAAGAGAAGGGAAGAGAGAGAGAGGAAAAGAAAGGGGTTCGATTGATGAATTTTGCCGCCCCATGCACTTCATTGTATATAGTTTTGGTTCCTCACAAGAATAGGAGATAAAACATAAAATCCTAGTCCTAATAAAACAAAACATAACATGAATAAGGCCAGTCAGCCCAACTTAAAAGGAATTAAAATAGCTAGGTTTGGGTATGGAACCACACACACTAGAGCCTGAGTGTGGGTATGGAACCCCACACTCGTGGCTTACTAACTATTTCTACACTCCCCCTCAAGTTGAGAGTAGATATTTATCATGCCCAACTTGCGTAAATCCGTCTCTAATTTGATTTTTGTGACTGCTTTGGTAAAGAGATCAGCTAACTGCATGTTTGAGGCAAATGTAAGGAAGGCATATTTCTTGAGATGTGACTTGCTCTCAAATAAAATGTCTATCAACCTCAATATGCCTAGTCCTACCATGTTGTATTGGGTTGTAGGCAATATTAATTGCAACTTGATTATCGCAATACAGCATCAAAGGCTTCTCATAATCAACTACCAACTCATTAAGCAAGGATCTCAGTCATAACACTTCTGCAACACCATTGGCCATGGATCTATATTATGCTTCTGCATTGGAGCGAGCAACAACATTTTGTTTCTTGCTTCTCCAGGAATCAAGATTTCCCCCCACAATGCACAATATCCAGTGGTGGATTTCCTATCATCAACACATTCAGCCTATTCCGCATTTGTATACACTTCTATTTTCATGTGACCATTATTCTTGAAGAGTATACCTCTCCCTGGACATCTCTTTAAGTAGGCAAGAATCCTTTCTACTGCAAGGAGGTGGGTGGTTCTAGGAGAATGCATGTATTGACTGACAACACTGACAGCACAAAAAAATATCTAGCCAAGTTAGGCAGAGATAAAGAAGTTCCCCAACCAGCCTTTGGTACATAGCCCTGCCCTCAAGAAGTTCTCCATTTTCTGCACTTATTTTATGAATAAGCTCAATAGGTGTGTCGGCAGATTTCACTCCTAACTTTCCAATTTCTTCCAATAAGTTCAGAGCATACTTCCATTGAGAGATAGAAATGCCATGTTTAGATCGAGCTATCTCAATTCCTAGGAAATAGTGCAATTCCCCTAGGTCTTTCACTTCAAATTCCTTATGAAGATGTTGTTTAAGAGTTTCAATTTCACTAATGTCACTCCCTGATATCACAATGTCATCTACATAGACTACAAGTGAGAAGTCATTGTCACTGTGGACTAATGAGTAGGCCTGAGATAGAGTCACGCTCTCCCTAGTGAGAAGTCGTTGTCTTGTAATATCAAAATCTGAATTTATACCAGCTAAGAACTCAAAAACCCTATTTGTTTCAATCAATTTTCTATATGTTGTTGCATCCTTTTGGCTTTCCCATTCAATAGTTTCCAAGTGATCAATTTTGTGCCAAAGGGATTTTAGAGTAACAAAATATACTGAGACGGGCTTCTCACTTGCTTGAGGTTTTTCTCCTCACATTTTAGCTCATAAGCTCTAGCAACATTGAGGGGTTGGGACTTAGGAATAGATCTCCTTCATGCTGTTCCAAATTTCCTTGGCTGTTTTTGCCCATAGATAGTTTTGGCTGATGTGGGGTTGTATAGAGTTGCATAGCCAAGTCATCACCAAGCAGTTCTCTTGAACCCATCTTGGATGAGATGTATCATCCTTGGTTGGTTCTTTTGTGTCTCTGGTTACATACCCTAATTTCCCTCTACCCCCAATGGCCATCATTGCCGATTGGGCCCATTCCAAGTAATTTGTTCCATCAAACCTAAAAGTGGTAATCCGGAACGAATTTTCTGTCATATTACCAGTCCCAAAAACTTCCCCTTTAGTTTTCACCTCACTTCCATCCTTTTCCATACTAAGTAGATCACAATACTCCAAGAAGAAAAAAAGTTTTCTACTGAAATACCAACAATCTAGAAACTGATCTCAGCAAAGAATGAAAACCAGAACTTAATTTCAGTCAACAGTTCCTTCTCAAAACTGTAACTTTAATCAAGAATACCAGAGAATAACAGTCTAGAAACTGATTTCAGCAAAGAATAAGAAACAGAACTTTAACTTTAATCAAAACATCAGAGAACAACAGCCAGAAACTGATTTCAGCAGGGAACAAGTCTTGATTTTAAAAGGAGCAAGGTGATCTCAGATCTATTATGTTGCTGCTAAAAGAAAGTTATCTAAGATCGAATAACCTTTAAAGGTTGCACCTTTTTCAGAAAAGAAAGCTGATCATAAAAGAAATCTCGATAACTTCTATCGAGTTACCTTAAAGGTTGTACCTTTCTCAGCAACAAGAACTTTGATCAACTTCTTTGGTTTGAAACTTTAACCTTGATCGAATCTGAATTCTTTCTCAGAATTCTGATCATCCTCTTGGTTTGAAACCCTATCTTGATCAAAACTGATCTCTGATTCTTCCTGGTCACCGGATCATTCTCCAAGAATCTTTTCACTTTCTTGGGCAGTCTTCAGTACTCCAGTAATCTCCAAGAACCAGACGGCTGCTGCTGTAGAGATCTTGATCTAATGGATTTTCATGAGGCCAACCAGATCAGGCTAACATGAGAACCCTAGTTTTTCTCCCAATAGCTGTTATACCAACTTGAAGAAAGCTAGTGGACTTCTGTCTTAAAAGAAAAAAGGAAGAAAAGAACTAGATTTGAAGAGAAGAGAAAAGAGAGAAAGAGGAGAAGAAAGGGGTTCGGTTGATGAATTCTGCCACCCCATACACTTCATTATATATAGTTTTGGTTCCTTACAAGAATAGGAGATAAAACATAAAATCCCAGTCCTAATAAAACAAAACATAACATGGACAAGGCCAGCCGGCCCATCTTAAAAGGAATTAAAATAACTAGGTGTGGGTATGGAACCACACACACTAGAGCCTGAGTGTGGGTATGGAACCCCACACTCGTGGCTTACTAACTACTACTACAGACTGTACTCAACACATTACTAAAAAAATAAAAACAATAGTAATGATAATTAATTAAAGCAGCTCCATAGATGATGCTTAAAATTATCATTATGAGATGAAGGAAATTACTAAGTGAGCATAACAGAAACATCTGTATTCTGGCCAGCAGGCTTCACTAACCCTAGATAACAAAGCAGACACATCAATTAGCAATACCTCAACAGCCAAAATCAACAATGCATGTCTAGATGTATCAGAAATTCAAAACATATGTAAGAGGCTTATAGTACTAATCAGTACAAAGTAACTTCCTTGCCACATAAGCATCCTAGTACCTGCTACGATGAGATTGAAACTTGATATTCAGATCAGTGTGTGCAGAAAATGAGATACGCAAGTGACATGATCCAACATGTTCTGGAAGCAAATACCTAAAAGTCAAAAATCAGTCACATGTGTCAGAGCAAAGACACATTTATCGATTCATTGCAAACAATTGAAGTTACATAATTATATCTATAAAGACATGCCTTGGTATACTTCTTCCATCCAATGCATTCCGGGCTGAAGATGCAGTTTCAGCATCACTAAATTGGATCAATGCCTGAAAAAATATGTAAAAACATTTTGTCAAGTTAAAGATATATGCATGAGAAGTAGGACACGGACAAGTTATCCCATATTATCAAATAATAATTATACTGCAACTGGAGACAACATGACCTGAAACCCTGCAGCCTTTTCAAATGTAGCAATTTTGTGCACAAATCCAAAAGCAGAGAAAACCTGAAATACAGAAGAGTTGGACATTTACACACCAAAATTCAAAAGAAGTCAGCAAAAGTTCTAGTCAGTGATACAATAGATTTTAATAGGAATATTAAAAGATCTCAATTAAGTGCTGGAGGGCACCTGTAGTAAAATCATTCCAATGTACTTTAAAAAGGACTATATGGACATTAATATATTTTTTTAAATGCCTCAATGACAGAAGTGAAATGGGAGTGGTCATCACCATAAGTGACGCAACCAACTTCAGTAAACAACTGCACATAACTAAATCAGGAAACCATCTTCAAACAAAATAAGAATAATAAAAAGAAAATGTCAGTCCATGGGAACAAGTTGTGGCAAAATTACTGCATCGAAGATTATATAACAACATAAGATCACCACCAACAATCTTTCACTGGATTCTGACAATAAACAATGGAAGCTTTTGGAGATGGAAAACTAATCTATGGCTCCGCATGTCTATAACTTGAATTAAGCATGACACGTGAAGAGCAGTTAGAAGAAATACCATCAGTATGATATTACGTGCACAATGCATAGAATAGAACGATCAAAAGAAAGAGATAAGCAAAACACACGTGATATTTCTCCCAATGCAGTACGCTGACAACGAGGATTTCTCCGTGTTAACATGGACCTGCTGATCCATGCAGAGTATGTCAACTAGAAGTCACAAAATCAAGTAAAGTGTAAAACCATTTTTTCCTTACAGAAATAATCTATTAAAAAGCATCTTTAAGTACTCCATCCTTTCCTACACTCGGATCAACCAGGCAAAGAAAGTCTTTCATACAGTTGGTAAAATCAATGAGCCCCAATGACATGTCAAAGATTTCTAGTGCATTGAGAACTAACCAAATGAATAACGTCTATGCTGACATCACCAGCTTCAACACCCTCAATGGTCACAAGTAAGACATTTCCAGCAACATCACCAGAGCTTTTGTTGTTGACAATTTCTTGTCGATTTGAATATTGTATGTACACAGTCTTACCACGAACTTGTGCAGGTTCAGAAGAAGAAGCATAATAGGAGACCATTGAGATTGCCTGATTCAGGTCTGCCTGCAAAAGGAAGACTCGTTTCAAAATACAGTTGCTACTTGAGAAACATAAATGAAATTGGGAAAACATAATATAAAGTATAACACATTTCAATCACTTAAAGAGTTAAGTCACCACATGGTATAAACTCATCTAATGCATAATAAAGTGAAGAAAAGAAACATTTGCTTTAAAATTGGTAAAGGAAAACTAAAAATATGACATTATGAACATGTGTAGCTCTACACAAAAATAAAAAATAAAAAAAAAATCCAATTTAGGACAAGCAAGGCTAAAATCACAAGACATGTAGCAACACAAGCAACAAAATTCCAAACCACAAGGCATGTTCTACATGACACAATAGCATTGTGCATCCAAAGTTGAGGAAATTATTTACATATTTTCTTTTAGCAATAAAACTATACAATAAGAATTAGCTGCAGTTGGAGGAGACGATAGTACTACTTTAATCAGTGAAGAGAATAACAAAATTATTGGTCTTCCAATGATTTAGGCTCAGTCTGGAAGGAGTACAAATACAATATGTACAGTGAAAATCTGTGTATTTTGTATTATTTTATATGTATTAGCACTGTACATATTTGTATTTGTACTCCTTCCAAACTGAGCCTTACAAAAAGAAAACTCAAGGAAGGAAAAGTAGGGAAAAACAAGTTCATTATGGATGGAAAAAAGAAAGGAAAGAAACAAGGGGTACAAAAATGCATGTCTTTCATAGAAATTATTTCAAGAAATACTCATTGACAACAATGCAATCAAGATACTTGAACATGGACCGCTTGTCAAACCATACAATTAGCCATTTGACTTTTTTCTAGAAACACATTTTGGCATATTAAAGGGATTCCTGCTCCCTCCTGCATTAATAAGACATAAAAAGGTTTTTTTTATCTGAAAGACAGAAGGTTCCATGTTAAACTTTCTGGACTTAACTTTCAAGTCTTGACAAGTTCCAGATTGTACATTCGGTCAGGAGGTAGAAAACAGAAATACAAAATATCCAAATTGCATCAAATCAAAGCAATAAAATTAAACACCCCAAGTTGTTGCCTAAACTTCACAAAGGATTTCTACATGGTTACAGCAAATAAGTAAAATGGTTTGAAACTGGTAACTGGCAAACAAACCAAAGCATAACACGAGCCTACTAGAGTTGGAAACGTTATTTCTCTTCGCTATTGATTTTATACGTGTAAGGGTTAACGTTTTGCTATTAATCATCTGACATTTTATCTTCCAAACAGCTAGCTTATCTTCAAAAGTAAAGGACCACCAAATATGAACTAGCAACTTCCAATTAAGGGCAGAACCTACCAAAATGCATTTCTGTATTGCCTGGGCTAACAAGCTAAGCCTATTCTCACAACATTTATTTTCTGGCAATAGTCCACTCTACCCTTGCTTCCACCATTAATCTATTTCAGCCTTGCGTATTTTAGTTGGAAAATTACCCAATCCTATTCTGGCGAAGTCATTAGACTTAATTCTATTTGGACGTCGTAAAGGGCAGCCATGGAAGCAAAGGCAACATTTCAGCAATTTCCATGGCTGAAAATAGTATATACAAACGCATCATAACAAAGATCCAAGAATAAGAACCTTCCATGTTCAGAAATTTCTATACTTTATTAGAAGAATCTACCAGATGGACGGCAATTCGGATCGAATAAACTCATGGACTATAGACCAAAGCAAAAAACAATCTCAATGCGCATCGAAATCGACGGCACAAGAGGTGAGAAGAAAAGCCAATCTGGACTCTTGAGGATAGAAAAGAAGTACTTACGAATTCAACAAAGGCTTGATTCCGATTGGCGCCGACGTTGCATTTGGTGTTGACAATCTTGCCGAAGGGCTTACAGAGTTCAACAAGCTCTTCTTCTGTGCACTCCCATGGAAGGTTACGTAGGTGCAGAACCTTCGACGGGGTCTGCGTGTACCGGAACTGAGGCTGCCCCGACGTAGAAGACATCTACGATAAAAGTTTCAAAGTTAGGATTAGGGCCTTGAAGAGGAGAGGCAGAGATGGACAAAACTATGAAATTAGGGCTTCTGCCTTGTTTTACGGGATTTTAGGACTTTGCGCGAGAGGGAGAGATGAGAGTTAAAACGAGAAAAAAACAATGTTCAGAGATGGTTTGGGTTTCGACTTACGACTCTCCGGAGAGAAGCGGCAGCCTCCTTTATTGCGAGGTAAGGACGTAATTTGCTTTACAATGGCAAGTGTTTTGACCAATAAATCCACCCATGAATTTTCATAAATAATACCTGATTCGCTATCACGTTTCTAATTTCAATTTATTGGTCAGATATTTTTCCGATATAATATCTTTTTCATATCATAGTCTAACCCGTAAGTTTTTTTCCATGTTAAGCAGCGAAAGCTGTACTCATTTAGTTGTCTTTTTCAATTTTATTTTAGGGTAAATTACAAACACCCCTCTACTTTATTTAGACTCCCTTCCAGTTTTCTGTTAAACTTGTTATTGCAATGTTTTTTAATCCCCATACTATCCTTGTAATTATTATTCAGACAATTAGAAGAAAATTACTTTATATCTTTTCTGGCCTCACGATACACAAAGAGCAATGGCGGTAATCCCTTCTACTTCAGATTCCTTCACATTTCTCTCTCTCCCCCCGATCTCTCTTTTTCCCTTTCCCATTTCTTCTTCCTATTTTTCTCTGCTTTGTCTGTTCTGTCCAAACTATCTAGTCTTTAGACTCTCCTTGGTTTTCTCTCTCCATCGCCGAAGCTAAGCTGTTAGTTCTGCAATCCCACCATGAGAAAAGTTAGAACTTGATAAAGTAACCCATTTTTTCTATATCTATAACTCCTAGGCTCGTAACTCATTAGGTCATACTACTGTAAATTATTTTGTTCGGATTAGGAAGCTTTGTTTTGTGCTTGACCAAGTTCTTAGGAGTTAGGACTAAAATAAAGCCTTCCTACCTCTCATCTTCCACACTAATCACAAGTTCAATTCTAATTTCCTTCTTCTTCTTCCAAGTTTAAAATCAGAGTTTAATGGTAAGGACTCTATTAGGTTGTCCACCATAACAATTAACCTCTCAAGACAGTAGTATTTTGTTTGTATTGAAGAACACTAGACCCATCATGAAGAACACCAGAGTCTAGTGATTAAAACACTAGAGAGTCCAAACAGAACAAAGACCAAATCATGTGTTCTGGCTTTCTGCTATTGGTGGTTGTGGTGCCGAGTCTTCCGGCCTTGCTTTCTCAGAACCGCCCCCATTGGTTGCTATGATTTAACCTAAAAAGAGTTGATCAAACCTATAGGCTATAGCATTGTTGTTCCTTTATCAGGCTTATTATAAAGGTCAAGATTCACTTTAATGGTGATGGCGTGGGCCTTACTATCCGTTGTTCATTTATTATCTTGATGAAAACTTGTTGAGAGTGATGAGAGCTCCTCGTGCTATATAGAATGAAATTCCTGCCTATGCAAAGGCTACCATCCAGCACAAGTATGATCGTCCAATCTTCTACCTCTTTGCCTTTTTGCTTGCTCAGAACAGAATTACCTTCTTCAAGGGCATTTGACATCCGGACTTTTGACGGTAATCCGGCTATGATTAAACTTATGCGGTGGAAAGAGAAGAAGACTAGACAATTTGGACAAAATAGACAGAACATATTGCTTGCTCGAAACAGAATTACCTTCTTCAGGGGCATTTGATAGACGGACTTTTGACGGTAATCCGATTATGATTAAACCTATGGGATGGAAAGAGAAGACCAAGGAGAGTCTGACGATTAGACAGTTTGGACAAAATAAACCTATGCGATGGAAAGGGGAAGAAGGGATTACCACCGTTGTTGATCGTGAGGTCAAGGAAGATGAACAATGTTTTTCTCCTAATTGTCCGAATAGTTATTATAAGGGTAGTATGGGGATTAAAAAATATTACAACGGCGGATTTCAACAGAAAGCTAATGGAAAGGGGGTCTTTGTCTCATGGTCATAGCACCGGAGGGGTCTTTGTCACAAAACAAAGTATAGGGGGGTCTTTATCATTGACCCCATAGTACAGGGGGCCTTTGTAATTTACCCTTTATTTTATGGACAAATTTTTTAAACTACCCTTATAGTTTAACTAATTGACTAACTCTATTATTAATATTTACATATTGTCTCTAATTACTCCTATCATCTATGAAACTTGTCATTGCAGTTAAGTGTCAAAAGAAAGAAATAAAATGTTAAATTTGCCCTTCACTATTCCTCAATTTTTTAAAATAAAACCTAGCAGATGAAAAAATTTAGAAAGAAGAGGAAGGGAATGGTAACTCCAACAATGATGTTTCAGAGACGCAAAAAACCTCCCAATAACAAAATATGCCAAAAGCAACTTCCCCCAACCAAAGGAAAGAAAACCGAAAAAGGGGAAGTGAGGATTGTTATCCACATCAGAGATAGAAACCAAAACATAGATCCTTCAACTTCTAGACTATCGTTTTGATTGCTCTATTGCACCATTTTGAGTGTTCGAGAGCTTCTAAAACAAGAAAAGGAATTTCTGCCACCGGTGAGAAATCTTCATAGATTTTGTTGAAAGTTCCTGGTTCAGAAAGAAGAAGAAGAGGAACAGAAATGAAGTTCTGTAAGAGGTAAGAATACATGTGAGGGCAGGAAAAACAATTACCTGGGGTTGAATTTAATAAGCTCAAGAAAATTTTGAAGAAGTGCAAGAGATATTTCCGGTTACAAGGGAACTTGATTACTCTTCTCTCTCTACCCATCAGTTCTTCTTCAACTCACACTTACTAGCAATAGTTGACGGATCATGGAACTCAAATACTTGCTCAGCCTCTACAGGTTTGTACTTATTGTTTTATACACACAATGTTTGCATTACAGAAGGACAACAATGCCATGCCATTAACACCATAAAAGTTGAAATCTGGGCAGTCATCAGAGGCCTAAAAAGACTTATTTTGTTGGGAAACAGTAAAGCCACTCTTCTATCAGATGCAAATGATGTTTTGTTAAAGCTCAAAGGAACCATTGGAAACATTACATGGAACTAACAGACTATGCTAGAGCACATTAAGTATCTCCTTACTTTTTTTTGTTGACCTAAAATTAATGTATATAAACAAGAAGGATGTTAGCCCTACTCATGCTATAGCGACGAGGGCAAATGTAAATAGAACTCTCTAGACCTCTGCCACAGAGAAATCACTCATACTTTTGTAATAGAGGTCTGATTTTGTATCCTTGATTTTGGTATTTCTAATGGATCCTTTGCTTAAAAAAAAAAAAAACATGTCCCCAACAATGCCCCGTTATTCTTTCCTTTGATTATTTGATCAGTTATAATGTGGACCCTATTGTTTGATTTGATGGTTTCCCTTATTAGGGATTGCTCTTTGTATGATATGATATCTTTGTTGTATCTTGTATGTGGTAAATGGATTGACAATAATCGTGGCTGAGTCATTGGTCATTGTCAACTCGGTCTTTTTTTCCGTTTCCTACTTTCCTATGTATGAATTATCAGAAAAATAAGGGGGGATTGTCAAGAGATTTTGTCTTTATTTTTCATGTTTTTTTCTAATATATTTATTTTGTTAAGAATAAAGCTTTTCATGTTTTGGGTTTATAAGGTATAACCCTCTAAATTGGAAGATAATTTGAGTCAAGTCTTGATTGTCTTATCTTATTCAGAATGATCCAGAAAACTATTACCAAGTTAAAGAAATGCAGTTTTTTATCTCCTTTTTTTGCTCTGATTATCTATTAGAATTATATAAAATTAATGTTTCTGAAAAACACCAGAAACTTGAAATCCGTTTGGAATTTTGAAGTTTTAAACTTCTAATTCACAGAGTGCTACATACGTGGGAGACATAGATGGTTTCTTGCTTTTATTCTTTGGTTCTATTTCCCGGTTTATTTGTTTCCTGAATATCACATAACACAAGAAAGAGCCTCCGTGTATTATTTTTTTCCTCCAAAATAGCCTACAATGCAAGCACAAATGGCTATTGATGATGCGCAATCCGACCATTCCTAGCTAGAAGTGACTATGCTTCTAGCTGGCGACGGGCAAGAGATACCTGCGTGAAAAGAGATGAAGGAACCCGAGGTTGCTTACTCGGCGGGAACACTCCGATGCTTAAGTTAGTACTCGGTTGTAAGCTGGAAGAGAACAAGTTTGCAAGAAGATGAGAAAGCTAGAGAGTGGTGAATATGCGATACCTTGGCCCCTGGGGGGTTGAAATCTTTATATACTAACATTCAGGCAGGTTTGGAGGGGCTGATCCCAAATCTCTGTCGCGGCGATCTGTTGTCAGGTAACGCCTCGGAGTGATTGGCTGTTATCGTCAGGACTGGGGAGCAAGTGGGCTAATGCGACCGTTGTAGGGTACGGTCCCGCCAGGCAGGAAACAACCTCTGGGGTTGGTAAGCATGACGCCGCCAGACGAGAGACAATGAGTGTAGTCCTCAGAGTTGTCAGATACTGCGCCGTCAGACAAGAGACGTGGGAGCAGCCTTCGGGATTTGGCAAGTACGGTTGTTAGACAGGAAGTTTCTCGCGGGACACCGAGCTACTCGATAACGAGCAGCCTTGTAGCGAGCTACTTGTGATGAACTGTTAGTGATGTGCCGAGGTGGTTCTGCCCGATGTGAGCCGTCTCTGAGGCAGCTCACTTGCCTGGGTCTAGACTGCCACGAACTTGATCATTTTAATTCGCGAACTGGGATGAACTCGTCCCGAAGTACCTTCAGCTCGGGACATTATCGTACCCGAACTCACTCCATAGCGAGCTGATACTTGCTGAGTTGTCATCTACGTTGTCATGTCCACGTGTCGATCTGCTCATGTCGAGTCACGTACACGTGTCGCCTGATTATGAGGTCGGGCCAAATCACTCTTCATCAATTACCCCCCACTCCCCGAGCTAGGGGTCCTGACCTAGTGCGGGGAGTTCATGATGTGACGAGTGGATTTGGCTCAGAGTTCAGGTTGCCCCGTTAGATCGGGTGTAGCTTACACGCAGACGTCACATGAACTATAAGTCCCGTGAACGCCAAAAAATGCGCTAAATTGTCTTTGGTCTCGAGGGTCGTGCAGCCAGTTTTCTTGTGAGCCGTCAGATTGCTTTGATCTGGACCGTTGCTTCTTTGATACAGTGGCTATAAATAGGGGGTTCCGAGACTCATTTTTCACACCAAACTGACTTGCCTTTGATTTTGAGGTCGCGCTCTTGCTCTGTTAGCTCGGGTCTTTCTAGTTCACGTCGTTTCTTCAGTCCGGTCACCCTTCTTTGGTGAGTCTTCCTTTGCTTTTCATTTTAGTTCGGTTTTAGTTATGTCTAGTTTTGATAGCCTTTTGGATGAGGCCGAGGTGGGTACCTCGGCCCGGGTCGGTAGCCGGGACGAAGCTACCTCGGGCTCAGGGGTAGCCCATGGTCTTCCTAAGGGTCAGTCTCCCCCGGAGGCTCGGGAGGCCTCCAGTAACCTGGCATCTGCTTCTCATCGAGGTCGGGTGCTAGATAACTTCGGTCCCTCCTCCATGACCTTGGACAGGCTCCGGGCTCTAGTACTTCGGTGCAACCTCCCGAGGGGACTTTCCTACAGTCTCCCTTCGGGTAACTTCCCTTGGGAGCACGACCATAATGAGATTGTGATCTTTAAAGAACAGCTCACGACTGGTCTTCGTCTTCCTTTGCACCCGTTAATCATGAGGTCCTTAAGCTTTTTGATGTTACAGTAGATCAATTGCATCTGAACTCTATTCGAAACGTGGTAGGGACTATCTCCCTTTTCCACGAGTACTGTCTCCCTCTCACCCTTGAAATCTTTTCCTCGATCTTGTCCATAAAGAACGCTTCCCGCGGTGCCCCTGCGCACAGGCGGTCTTACTATCTGTCTCCCCGCCCGGGCTACAAGCTTCTTCACAGGCTGCCTAATAAGATCCTGGCCTGGAAACGGGACTACTTCGTGGTCCGCAACCCCGAGGGATGGCCTTTCCCAACCCACTGGAGGGCTACCATTCAGGATTCTGGCATTAGGCTAGACCTGAAGATGAGGGAGGCACTTCAGTCTTGGGCAGAGCTCGGCCTTATCTGCGCGGACTACCTCGCTGAAGATAAGCTCGTGCAGGCCGGCTTAAGTCCTGGTAGGTTGCTTTGGGTTTTTCCTTTTTTAAGGTTTTAATAGTTCACGCTAACCTTATTTTTGTCTTTTGCAGCTACAATGCCAGAGGTCGATGCACGAAATCTCTTGATGAATTCCCGGAAGGGGAAGAAGAGAGCGGCGAAAAGGTCGCGTCTGGACAAAACTTCAACGTCCAGGGCATTCGAGGCCCAAGTCGCAGAGCTAGTTCCTACCAAGCTCCCCTCGGAGGAGGCCCAACCTGTGGAGCGCGAGGTGGAGATCATAGAGGGTGGTGACGAGGAGGCTCGTTAGGAGTCTGAGGATGCCCCCACTCCAGCTTCAGAGGGGCCCGCTCTTGCGTCAAAGCTTGCTCTTGCTGCGGGAGAGGAGAGTATCATGAACCATGTGCTCGCAGTGCAAAAGAGCCGGGACGCGATCTTTCTGAATGAGGTCGCGCGGTGGGTTGATATAGTCCCGAAGCGGCTTCTAGGGCTGGCCACCACTCACTGTATGATCGTAAGTACTTCGTTCTTTTTCTTCCTTCCCCCTCCTTTCTTCTCTCTCTCTCTCTCTTTTTTTGACCTAAAATTTCCTTTGACAGGTGAACTCTGCTCTTCATGCGCTGGCGTGTCAGTCCACGATCCAGTCCAGACGGGCTCGGGATGCTCAGGTGGAGGAACAAAAGCTCCATCATGAGCTAGGATTAACTCGGGGTGAAGTACTTCGGGCAAAGAAGAGGAATGAAGCCCAGAAGGTGATGATCCAGGAGCAAGAGGGGAAAATCTCTTCACTGACCGAGGAGAACGGCGGGCTTAGGGAGCAGGTCTCTGCTATGGCCGTGAGGGAGGAGGAGCAGTCTACGAAGATGGCCGAGGAGAGGGCACAACTCCAACAGAAGATTCAGGGCCTCGAAGCCATGATCCAGGAGCGAGCTCGGGCCTTTGACATCGCCGTTGAGGAGGCTCGGTCGGAGGAGAGGGCCAAGGCTGTAGATCGCTTCAAGGTGTCCTCGGAGTTCCGCGATCTCCAGGTCGAGTATAGCACGAGCTCTTACCATTCTGGGTTCAAGCTCTGCAGACACCAAGTTCGGCAGGAGTTTCCTGATCTTGACATTGGGGCTATCACAATGAAGGGCCTGGCTCCGGAGACAGCAGATGCAGCGAACGAGGAGCCCGACTCATCAGAAGAGGAGGGTGACGACGAGGTGGAAGTGGTGGATCCCTCCGTATGATGTCTTTTTGTTTTCTTCTTTTTTGGGCCATGAATGTATTGTCCCGGGCTATTGAGCTCGATTTTTTGTAAAAGAGCTTGAAAACTTTGTTAATGAAATGTTTTTTGCTTAGAATGATTCTTTTCCAATCTAAGTGACACATGCATAGGCTACCCGAGCTGTCGACAAGCGGGGGCAACCGAAGTAGGGATCGTTATTCCGAATCGCGCGAGTTACCCTGAATTATTAGGCTACCAAGCTTGGTAACGAGTAAGGGTAACCTTAGCAAAATTTTTCCAAGTTTCTTACCTCGAGTTGTCCGCATACAAGCCATTTGTTTGGACGTTGGTCCCCTGACAGAACTAGACTATGATTGTTGCCGAGGTGGTATAGACATCATAGGGTTCATGCCCGAGCTGTCTACACTTGATTCTAGTAGCGAGGCAACGAGGTCTTATGCGTCATTGGAGTTTCCATTAGTTCGGTGTTTGTAGCCCTTAGGCTCGAGGAGCGACTTGGAGTCTATTCCTAGGCTTTACCCATGCCGTAGAGGCGACTAGGGTTTGTACAGTGCCGAGGTCTTTATCAGTTCGACACCTTGGCCCTTAGGCTCTGGGAGCGACTTGGAGTCCACTCCTAGGCTTTGCCCATGCTGTAGAGGCGACCGGGGTTTGTATGGTGCCGAGGTCTTTATCAGTTCGGCACCTTGGCCCTTAGGCTTTGGGAGCGACTTGGAGTCCACTCCTAGGCTTTGCCCATGCCGTAGAGGCGACTGAGACTTAGATACCCATGCCGAGGAGGCGACTGAGACTTAGGTGCCCATGTCGAAGAGGCGACTGGGACTTGTATAGTGACGAGTTCGTCAATCCTTGGACTTTGGGAGCGACTCATCCACTCCTACGCTTTCTGGGAGCGACTCTCAGTTCGCCCCCTTCGTTCATCGGTCACTGGTAGTATTGCCTTAGATTGCTGATGTTCTAAGCCCGAGGTACTTGCTTCCCTTCCGACGTTTTGAGCTCGTACATACCTTCCTCGAGCACTCGTTTTACTCGATAGGGACCTTCCCAGTTCGGTCCAAGCTTACCTACGTCGGGCTCAGGCTCCATTATTTTTCGAAGGACTAGGTCGCCGACACGGAAGTGCTGCTTCCTGACCTGATTGTTATAGTACCGAGCTACTTTTTGCTGGTAAGCTGCTGTCTGGATGTACGTGAGGTCCCGTACCTCTTCTATAAGGTCGAGGTTGGTGCGAAGCTCGTCATCGTTCGCTTCTCTGTCTTAGGTGATATTAAAGGGGGTTTCACCTGTGGCGGTCTTGACGGTAGTTCGATAGGCCCATAGTACGCTGGGCAACTCGTCTACCCATAATCCTTTAGCTCGGGCTAAGTGGGCTTTCAGTCCACGGAGTATGGCTCTGTTCGTGACTTCCGCTTGCCCATTTGYTTGAGGGTGTGCCACCGAAGTAAAGTTCTACTATATCCCCATCTCGGCGCATCAGTCTTGAAACTTGATATCTTCGAACTGCTTGCCATTGTCGGAGATGAGTACTCGGGGTAGTCCGAAGCGGTATACGACATTCTTCCAGAAAAAGTTTTGCACCGTTCGAGCTATGATTGTCGGTAGGGGTTCTGCCTCTACCCATTTTGTAAAGTAATCCACTACTACCACTAGGAATTTCCTCTGTCCTATCGCTGGTGGGAATGGTCCAAGAATGTCAATTCCTCACTGTGCGAAGGACCAGGGGCTGATGAGGTACTTCAGGTCGGCAGCGGGTTGATGATGGATGTTGGCATGCCTCTGGCATTT
Organism: Nelumbo nucifera; assembly: GCF_000365185.1. The sequence continues at coordinate 5,143,296 of NW_010729075.1, forward strand.
ATCACATTTCTTGACGAGCTCGAGTGCATCTGCTTTCATCGTGGGACAGTAATATCCTTGCCGTAGGGCTCTCTGGGCGAGGGCCCTGCCCCCCAAGTGTCCACCACACAATCCTTCATGAGTGTCGCGGAGAACGAGCTTGGCCTCTGAGGGTCGTAAGCAGCGCAAGTAGGGGAGCGTGTAGGACCTTCTATAAAGCTGTCCATCTATAATGACATACTAGGTTGCCATTCGCTCTACCCTTCTAGCTGCGTTGTGATCCGCAGGGAGGGTCCCGTGAAGTAAGTAGCTCGCGTGTGGGTCAATCCAGCTCGACTCTGCTTGTGCAACGGGAGCCACCTCTTCTGCCCCCCCGAGAATGCTAGGTCGAGGTAGGCTTTCTATAAACACGGTCCTCATGGAGTTGCTGCTCGTGCTGGCTAACCGGGACAATGCATCGGCCTTAGCGTTCCTAGATCTTGGAATTTGTTTGATGAAGTACGATTGGAAGCCGCGTAGAGCTTCCCTAGCCTTGGCCAGATAGGCGGCCATGGTGGGGTCGCGAGCTTCGTAATCACCGGTTACCTGGTTGACCACGAGCTATGAGTCGCTGCAGATGATGAGGTGCTTTGCTTGTACTTCGCCTGCTAGCATGAGTCCTGTTATCAACGCTTCGTATTCAGCCTCGTCGTTGGATGTTGTGAACTCGAAACGGAGTGCGTACTCCAGTTTCGCTCCGCCTGGTCTGTATAGGATGACTCCAGCTTCGCTTCCTTGTTGATACGATGAACCATCTACGTGAAGAATCCAGGGCTCCTCGTCCTAATTGGGACTGGTTCTGTGCTAGTTGAGGCTTCCTTCGTGTGCTTGATTTCCATCAATTTGGGTGCTGTAGTGTTGAAAGTGCATTCTGCCATGAAGTCGGCCAAAGCTTGGGCCTTAATTGTTGTTCGGGGCTCGTACCTGATGTCGTACTCGCTGAGTTCTATAGCCCACTTCGTCAGTCTTCCGGATACCTCAGGCTTGAGCAAGACTTGCCTCAGGGGTTGATTGGTAAGAACGATGACTATGTGGGTTTGAAAGTATGGCCGAAGCTTCCGAGCTACTGTGATCAGCGCATGCGCTAACTTCTCGATCTCTGGGTACCTAGTTTCGGCTCCCTGCAAAACTTTGCTCACATAGTAGATAGGTCATTGGACCCGATCTACTTCCTTTATTAGTACCAAGCCGACCACCTCGTCGCTCACGGAGAGGTACAACTTTAAAACATCACCCTCCTCGGCTCGAGTCAAAATCGGGATGCTAGTCAGGTACTTTTTTAGTTCGTCGAAGGCGAACTGGCATTCTTCAGTCCATTCGAAGCCTTTGCTTTTCTTAATTGCCTTGAAAAAGGTAGGCAACGATCTGCCGATTTGGACATGAAGCGGCTCAGGGCAGCAATACGACCATTCAACCTCTGGACCTCTTTCAACTTGCAAGGGGGCTCCATGTCCAAGATGGCCTTTATTTTTTTAGGGTTGGATTCGATGCCACGTTGGCTAACTATGTAACCTAGGAATTTTCCCGAGGTGACACCAAAGACACATTTGTTAGGGTTTAGTCTCATATTATACTTGCACAGGATTTCAAATACACATTGCAAGTCACTTATTAAACAGTTCGAAAATCGGGTTTTGACGACCATGTCGTCTACATAACCTTCAACTTTATCGTCGATCAACGGCTCAAAAATTCGATTCACAAGTCTTTGGTAGGTCGCTCCGGCATTTTTCAGCCCAAAGGGCATGACCTTATAACAGTACAGGCCCAGTTCGGTAATGAAAGCCGTTTTTTCTTCATCGGCGGGGTCCATCTTGATTTGGTTGTAGCCCGAATACGCGTCCAGGAAGCTCAGCAACTCGTGCCCTGAGGTCGTGCCCACTAGACGGTCAATCTTGGGGAGTGGAAAATAGTCCTTTGGGCAAGCCCGATTCAGGTCGGTATAGTCGACGCACATGCGCCATTTACCGTTGGCCTTCTTTACCAGAACGGGGTTAGCTACCCAACTTGGGTAATGGACCTCCCTGATAAAATCGGCTGCGAGAAGTTTCCCGACCTCCTTGTTGACTATCTTCCAGCGCTCCGGGGCGAGGTTGCATTTCTTTTGTCTAATGGGCCTGACTAAGGGATCAGTATTTAGCTTGTGAGTTATTATTTTCAAGTCTATGCCGGGCATTTCCGCCGCGGACCATGCAAATATGTCTAAATTTTTTAGCAGAAAACTTACCAGCTAAGTTCGAAGGGGTTCTCCTACCGTTGCTCCGATCTGGAGGATCCTAGTTGGGTCTTCTTCCGACATCGGGACGGGGACCGTTCCCTCGGTTTCCGTAGCTCGCTCTTCAGGGTACTCTATGAGCCGCTCGAGCTCGACACCTTTTGCTAGCTTGGCTTTCCCTTTGAGGGCTACAACATAACACTTCCGGGACTCAAGCTGATCGCCCCAGGCTACCCCTATCCCAAAGTCTGTGGGAAACTTCATTGTTAGGTAGTAGGTCGATATCACCGCGCGAAGCGCGTGGGTGATGGGCCATCCTATGATAGCATTGTATGGGGAAGGCGTCGCTACTACTAGGAAGGCGTGCTCGAACCTTGCAGTGCTAGGACAAGTTCCGATCTCCACAGGCAACGAGACCCGGCCAAGGGGCCTAACTTCTTCTCCACTGAAGCCCACTAGAGGGGTACTTGCGGGCTGGAGGTCACTTTCCTTGAGCTGCAGCTTGTCGAAGGTGCTCCTGAACAGGATGTCAGCCGAACTCCCTGAATCCACCAAGACGCGTCTGACTTCAAAGTCGTTGATCTTCATCCTTATGACCAATGCGTCATCAAGGGGATACTGAACTCCTCGCGCATTGTCCCCGATAAAGGATATGAGGTCCACAGGTCGTGGGCCGTGGGCGCTTCGGCGGATTCTGCTCTTCACGTTCCAGTTCGTGGACCGAGGTCCTTCCTGCCGCCGAGGTGCAGCCCGCGATGATGGACCCACCGGTAATTGCGTTGATCACTCCGCGGACTGGTCTTTCCTCAGGCGGTCGTCCCTGCTCAGTTTGTCTATTACTGGACTCGGGAGCATCTCTCCTCTGCTCCCCCTGCCGATCTGCTTGGTTTTTATTACTCTTTTGTACAAAATTTTTCAGGTATTCGCGACAGATGAACTCCTCAATCTTGTCGCAGAGGCTTTTACAGTTCTCAGTACTGTGACCGTGATCCTTATGGAAATGACAATATACATTCTAATTCCTAGTGGCGGGGTCCCCCTTCATCCGGGGTGGCCACCTTACAAACGGAGCGCGTCTTTAATCGTCATTAAAATTTCCCCCCGCCTCGCGTTGAGGGAGTGTAACTCGTCCTTTCCACTAAAGGAGTTCAGGGGTGCCATCCTGACTTGCTGTCTCCCCTGGTCGAGGACTTGCTCTTCTTCCTCTTACCGCTTTCATGGTGTGTCTTGTCATCATCCCTCATTCTCTTCTCCGCTGGAGCTCCGGCCTTTTAGTTCATTTCCTCTTCAGTCTCGATGAATTGGTCAGCGAGCTTGAGAAAAGAGGTGATGTCCTTGGGCTTGTTCATCGCTACGTGCCACTTGAACTCCCGGTGAGTGATTCCTCTCTTTGTTGCGGCGAGTTTCACCGCGGGGTCCAAGTTCGAGATCAAGAGGCAGGTATCATTGAAGTGCTTGATGTAGCTCCGAATGGACTCTCCCTCTTTCTGGACTATGCCAAGAAGGCTTTCCTGCGACCTCAGACATTTCTTGCTGGTAACGAAGTGCAAAGTGAATGCTCATACGAACTACGCCCAGCTCTGGATTGCCCTGGATGGGAGGTTTCTGTACCACATGCGCGCCACTCCTCTGAGGGTCGTGGAGAAGGCAACGCACATGCAGGCTTCACTGGCCCCGATAAGGTGCATCTGCGACTGGAAGGAGTATACATGGTCACTCAGGTCAAACGGAACGCCGTACTTGTCTAGAGGAGGTACCTTAAAGTCTTTTGGCATGGGAGCTTTCAGGAGATCAGGAGAGAGGGAAGATGGCACCGAGAGAAGAGGGGTGGTCTTTGCGACTCCCGGGCCCGTTCTCGTCTTACCTATGGGTTGCTCGGGTTGACTCGACTCCGCGAGTTGTTCAGGAATTATCGTGCGGCGATCCTTGGGACGCCGCCTTCGTTCTTTCTTGGTGGATCCGTGTTGGTGCTGCTTGCTTCAGTGCTATCAGGCCGGGTCTTGGCCTGGTGAGAATCGGGCTGGTACTGGCTTCCGCGAACCGAAGGGTCTTGCTCAGAGCTCGCGGCCAAGACTTCGAATTGGTTGCCCGTCAGTGAGGTTTCCAGTTGCACGCGCTGGGACGGACCGGCCTTGGTGGGGCGAGCGCTTTCTAATCCGCCTTGTAGCCGCGAGGCAGTGGAAGCTACTGGCTCTCTCCTGCTACGGGATGAGGCTTGGGAGATTTCTCTTTGGCGAGGATGGCTACTTCGGCGGTGGTTGAGCGATTGCTAGTTCTGCGGCGTTATTGGGCACCGCGGCTGGGCTGATCCCAAATCTCTGCCGCGACGATCTGTTGTTAGGTAACGCCTCAGAGTGATTGGCTGTTATCGTCAAGACTGGGGAGCAAGTGGGCCAATGTGACCGTTGTAGGGTACGGTCCCGCTAGGCAGGAGACAACCTCCGGGGTTGGTAGGCACGCCGCCGCCAGACGAGAGACAATGAGTGTAGTCCTCAGAGTTGTCAGATACTGTGCCGTCAGACAAGAGACGTGGGAGCAGCCTTCGAGGTTTGGCAGGTACGGTTGTCAGACAAAAAGCTTATTGCGGGACACCGGGCTACTCGATAACGAGCAGCCTTCTAGCGAGCTACCTAGTGGCGAGCTACTTGTGATGAATTGTTGGTGACGTGCCGAGGTGATCCGTCTCCGAGGCGGCTCACTTGCCTGGGTCTAGACTGCCACGAACTTGATCATTTTAATTTGTGAAATGGGATGAACTCGTCCCGAAGTACCTTCATCTCAGGACATTATTGTACCCGAACTCACTCCATAGCGAGCTGATACTTGCTGAGTTGTCATCTACGTTGTCATGTCCATGTGCCGATCTGCTCATGTCGAGTCATGTACACGTGTCGCCTGATTATGAAATCGGGCCAAATCACCCTTCATCAGCTATGCTTTGGTTGCTGTTGAAGAACATGATGAAAAACTCACCGTTGCTCTACTATTAGTCTCAAGGTTGAGGATGATGAACAGTTTAATAAGAAGGGTATTTTAGGAATTTTAAAAATACCAACCATATGATGTCACATGTGAACAGAGTGTGATAGAAAATTAATAGCAAGGGAGGTTTTAGACAATTGTCAAATATAGTAAGGATACTTTAAGACAATATGTAAACAATAAAGGCAGAGTTAGTCAATTAGCTAAACCATAAGGATAGTTTAAGAAATTTACCCTTATTTTATCTAGTCAATGCCTCCATGCCTCCATGCCTTCCGTACACGTATACCAATATCTGAGGTCCAATGGCGATCCTTTACTCGCCTAAGTGTTAAATTTATGCTATGTTTTGGTTTGAAGGAAAACGTAGGGAATGGAAGAGAAAGGTGAAACCAGTACAACCAAACATAACCTTACTGCCTTTGTGATTACGGAGGTAGAGATGGCATGTCCCCACGAAGCAGGCCCCGATTATGACAGGCATACTAGGGTAGGGCAGGGTGGGGCAAAATCAGGGATCCCCATTTCCTACAATGATGGGAATGGGATTAAGATTTCTAACCCTTAGTGATATTCAAGGCAAGGTACTTGAGTTTAAGGTCGGAGATGGGACATGCAATTGGGATCTCCTACCAATAAAACACATTCCAATCCCCTGCCAACATGATCTGGCACCACACATCTCACCATGAAACTGGGACCCACCATAAAAGTGGGACCTGCCATGTATGATATGTGTAGTGTCAAATCATGTTGATAAGGGGTTGAAATGTGTTTTGTTGGAAGGTGATCCAAAAAACCAGAGAGAATGATTTTTAATTATTGACTAGATTTCCATCTTTAGGACATGAGATGGGTTCTATTTGAATTATTTTCATAAACCAATGAGATATGTAATTCACATTGAATTTGAATTTGAACTTTAACTTGGACTTTATAGTGAGTCCCATGAGCGAATTTGAGTTTATGGGGGTAGCGCCCAAATGGAAACCCATGAAAATTTTGATGTCTACACTCCTATATATCAGAAAAGTCACATGGCATTATCTCTTGATCTCAAATCTTGAGTTCATCTTCGTTTGTTCTCCTATTATTATTAAAATCACATATCATAATTCTATTTTAATGCTACATTTTTTTTAATTACTTGTTTCTACAATATTTGTCCATAATGTCTAAATAGGTCAATTTAATTTTGTTATATAAAAACAATTGAGAAAGAAAGAAACCCTAATTTCTCTCTCTCTCATTCATATATTGAACAGGTCATTATTCAACTAGTAAATTTTGAAAAAAAAAATTAGTATCAAAAGAATTTATATTAATGTAATACGGTAATACCAATTTGTTATTGATGCAGTTGTGGGTTTTATATAAGCTTTTAATTACTGGCTCTGCTACCGTTTGCAGATCTAAATTTTATTTTCAAAAAGATCTTCACAAAAAAAAATCTTTTTTAGTTTCAATAAATTCTGTTTCTTTTGCTATCAAAAGATATATGAGATTTAAGAAATTTCATAACATAATTTCTCCTATCCAAATCATTTCACTATATCCATGCATTTCCAAACTCTCTTGAAATGCATCTAAATTTCTAAATTGCCTTTCCAATTCTATTTGCCATACCAATATCATAAATGTTCCCTTCATCCTTTTTTTTGTAATGCGCTACACAACAGCGAGCCTGCATTTCTAGAAAGCAAAAAAAAAAAAAATACAGAATCTAGTTGCACCTGAGAAATATCTTTTGTACATGTATACAGGAGATGTTCCCAATGTGCAATTGAATGCTTATACTTGCAGAGTGTGTGCATGGCTTAAGCTTTCAAATCCCGTCACCATAATAAGGGATAAACCCTTACCCAATCCCCCAAACCCCTCCAGCCTGTAATAGGCTCAATCCCAAGTAAACCTGCAAAAAGTTGATCCAACCCATGAACCTGATCCTATCCTACCCAAAAAGCAGGGTAGAAACCTGAAATGGAAAATGACCAAACCAAACCCAACCCAACTCAGAAAAATGTTGGGTCAGGTCACGAGGAACCCACTAGGTCACCCATTTTCTAACTAATGTTTTCAACTTGTAATTGACCCAAATGATTCAATTAGACCCCTATGTTTTTGATAAAAACCCACTGATTTGGTCAAACACCCACTAACCCAGGTAGTTGAAACATTTACTTGTTCGCCCTGTGAATCAACTGACCTAAGATTTAGGGCTAGGGTTCAGCATTATTAATCCAAACCGAATCAACAAGGAATTGCCTTGATCCAACCAACCCAATTGCCAGGTTTAAGCCCAGGTCTTCATTACAAGTTTACAACCAATTAGAGACTTTACCAGCAGCAGACTAGCTAGCACTTTCATCAATACGGAGCCATTTGTGGGATTCAACTATTCCATTCATCCCTTGGTTTGTGATATAAAATAAGCTAGGAACAAATATTATTACGTTGCAGAAGTTGTAAGAATAGAAGATTTCAATCCAAAATGGGAAAAATCATATTAGTGTTATTTAAGGACTCGCACAAGATATTTGTCCTGTTTATCTTTTTTTTTTTTTTACTGCAACTGTTTATCTCTCTCTATAAGTGCATTGGTCATAATTAGCAGGGAGGACAACATTTCCATTTCCCATACAACCTGTTCAAACAAAAAGATCCAAAAACCACTTGAAAGTTGAAACAATGTGCTGCAGTTCCTCCAACTCCAAGTAACAAGGCGCAAATGGAACTTCAAAATCTGAGTCGTTTGGACTTCAAGTTAAAGAAGTTAGAACACGGTCATACTCAGGGCTAGACTGGCTAGTAGACACCAATAAACCTCCCTTTTAATCCTCGCTGGTATATGCAACCCCAAAATTAGCAAACTTACAGAAAGGAGACATAGTAATAATATTTACACCGTGAACGGAATACGCCAAAAACTGCGTAGAATATTTGTGACTGCTAGAGAGACCAGAGTACAGTACAGACAAGTGAATGCACAAAAAATGGTAAATTTCCTTGAGCAACGAAATTGAAATGTTAAATAGTCAATACAAGTTGATATTTTCCCTCCAAACAAAACCGAATTCAGGTACAAAACCTTTTGTGGCATAACCAAAACACTGTAGCTCACAAAAGAATTCTAGAAACAGCACAAACTCACTGACCATAAAAAGGATGCTGACCTGGGGTTGGTTGCACACCTGGTTGGAGGCCATACTGTGGCGGTCTCTGAGCAGTAATTCCAGCAGGACCCTGATCTAGCTGCTGAACTGGCATTGTTCCTCCAGCCATAGGGAAGGTAGGAACAGCAGGAGGTGGATATGTTTGACCTGGAAATGTGGTGGGAACTGAGACAAATGTTGGTCTCCCGGTTTGCATGCTTGGATCCCAGGATGCTACCTGTCCATCAGGAAGTTGTGCAGGCACGTTGCCAGTATACATTGATGTAGCCTGAGAAGTTTGCCAACCACCTACTGCACTAGGTACAGCAGCAGCCTGTTGCATCGGGAGTATACCGGATTCAGGGATTGTGTAATCCCTGCTTCTATCATTGTGAGCCTACAAGGATATATAAACCGCCAATCAAACTCGAGAAAGCTTGCATAAATAAGAGTAGGGGCAAATAATAATAACAAGTGTCAAGAAGCATACGTTGCTCGACCAACTCTTTTGGTTTTCCGAACAATAATGGACCCACTGTTTTCCTCTAAAGCCGTAAAACTTTTCCCTCCTATTTATGATCATAGATATAATAATTTAAAACTCTTATCTATACCTTTACATTGAGATCAGTATGACGAGAGTATGACAGATGAAGCTTACAATAGCCACCATCATAGATGCAGTGTCCCTCGAGGGCTTCTTTGGCAACAGCTGCAGTTGTGACATCTGACAGGATAAAAGCAATAAAAGATGAGACAAAACAACTGACAGGAAAAAAATACCACATAAAGCAGCGCACTACAATTTTTTCATTGTTAAAAATAGCATAAAGAAAGATTGACAATAGTACAGTAATCCTCCTCTCCTGAAGATAAAATGAGGAGCCTAAACATAGAATAGGATGGGCAAGTCCATTACAATAACTGCATTGTCTTGCAAAACGTTGTACGGACCAATGAGAAGTCAGAAATTTGAAAACAAAGCAGAATGAAAGGGTAAAAGAGAGGTTATCGAACGAATTTTGACGAATAAAGGCATAATGTGTCAAGCATTTGGATGATATGTAGATGGGTATGAATGTTATAGTGGTGCTATAAATGAACCGAAATTAGCATAATAGACAATGGAATCCACAATGGATTGAGGTTACAGCAACAGAAAATTAGTAATCTGTGGAAATTGAAATATGCATAGACCACGTAAAAAGAAAACACTTTTGCAAGCCTCTAATATCAGAGACTGACAGATAGTGATCCTGAAAGGACCTGAATGAATTGAGGCAACAGCAAAAGAAAACGAGTCATCATCATCATCATCCAATCCTTATCCCAACTATATGGGGCCAGCTATATGAATACTGTTTTGCCAATCTGTTATTTTAAATGCCATATCCATTGTTAAATTAATGGTGCTGGAATCATTTCTTACAACTTCTAAGTTCTACCCATGTCTTTTTGGTCTACCCCTTGCCCTACTAGTAGCCCCTTCAACTTGTAACAAAAAATAGGCATACACCACATCAAAGAAAAAACGCTTATGCAACTACTTGATATTTCAATTTGCCCTTTTCAGCCCAAAAAAAAAAAAATTGAACAACTCCAAGTTCCACCAAATTAAAAGTGGAACTAGAGGGAGGATACTATGTCCTAACATCAGCAGCAGTCAATAGAGAAATAATGAGACAGTGACTAATGAATTGCATTAAATGTACAAAGAATCCTACCAGGGTATTGGATTAGTGCCTGCATTCCACCATTCTTCTCAAAAATAGCAATTTTCTGGACAGTTCCAAATGCTGAAAATACCTGAAAACAGTGCAACTCTTATCATTTTAATATGTGGATGAACATTTAGCAAACAGGAACTTGCAAAAAGAAACCATCAAAGGAAATACTTACAGTGTGAAGAACATCTACTGTGACAGCATATTGCATATTCTCGATTGAAGCTAGAAGCACATTACTCTCTAGTTCTTTTTTCTTTCCATCAGGACCTACAGTAGACTGAATACAGAAAATTGTTAAGTGAGGCAACGTGTGCTAGAAGGGGACTCAAATATGGTGTTGAAATGGATTCAACAAAACAAACATGGACCTTGGCACTATTGGCACCACATGAAAGATAAGAACACTAGCTTCAAAACTGGATGCAAATTTCATATGGACATACAGATCAGCAAACAAGGTAGCTGACGCTATGGGAGTCAAGGGGTGAACGGGGAACAGTTGTATTGGGATATATTGTAATAGGGAACTGCATGTAGGGAGAGGGGGCAGGTGCCAACCTAACCAGGTGAATGCTAGGCATTCTATGTACCATTTGTAAATAACTCACCGTTTCTTATATACAACTTAATAAAAGTTGTTGTTACCAATCAAAAAATATATAGAAAGAGAGAATTGTTAGTGCATATTAATAATTTCAACACAAAGCACTTGACGGCCCGAACATAGGAAGCGTACCTGCATAGTGCCTTCAATGGCAGAAGGATTCACAGGAAGGTAAGGATTTGTATAATCCCTGGCAACACAAAACACAAAGAACCAATTATACCATGACATGTTTTACAAATGCAGCATGCAATAATTCCATATAAACAGCATGTTCAACCAAGCAACAGCAGTTGCAAAAAATAAATAGGAGAAAGAAGAAATTAAAGACACCACAATGCCACATACAAACACAACCAGATTCCACCTATTTGACCCTCATTAGTGCCAGTTCCTTATTCCTAGTTAAATAATCATAAAAGTAGATAGAAGCTCATAAAAAGATGTGTATACACACACACCCACAAACTAGCAATCCATTCTGAACAAGAAAGGCATTAAATAAACTTCCACAAGATGTCAAAAACTTAACCATGAACAACTGAGAAAATGAATTCAAGATTGCATATGAATGAGCATGGAATACTAAAAAACAACTTAACCATGTCAAATTTTTGTTGACAACTAAAATTTGGATGTGACAGGGCTTTGCGGTTTTCTATTTCTTAAGTAAAGAAGTGACTTGGCTTTATTAAATGCACTTTCTAACAATAGCACAACTAAATAAAGGAGCTCTGGAAGCTACCACAGATGCATAATTCATATAAGATGAAGGAAATTACTAAGTGATCATAATAGACACATCTGTATTCTGGCCAGCAAGCTTCACTAACCTTAGATAACAAAGCAGACACATCAACTAGCAACACCTTATCAGCCAAAATCAACACTACATGTCCAGATGTACAGAAATTATACACACACACATATACTAAAAAGCACTCCGGCTTTTAAAATTCCTGGTTTCCATTTTTCTGGAAAATTGGTGGAACAAGTCAAAACCCGGCCAGTTTGAACGATCCAACCAGTTTTCCATGACCTGCCCGGACCAACAAATGGCTACAAATTTTAAAAAGAAAGTAAGAGGATTTGAACTTGAGACCTCTTACTTACATCTATTAGCCTTCAGCCATTAACCCAGTGTGTCCCTTGTAAACATTTATGACTCTTAATATAAATATTGATCAAACACGTATATTTCTAAATAAAATGCAAGTTTCAAGACTTGAACCTCAGCCAATTATACAAAAAACATCTTAGTCATCTAGTCACTGCCCATATACATGTTTTTCATTACAAAATCTTTATATATATATATATATATATATATTTTGTGTCTGGTCTGAGTGTTAAAATACGCGTGTGTGTGTGCGCACGCGTGTGCGTGCCTGCGTACGTGTGTACAAGTGGCTCATTGTAATAACCAGTACAAAGTTAACTTCATGGCCTCAAAGCTTCCTAATACCTGCTACGATGAGATTGGAACTTGATATTCAGATCTGTATGTGCAGAAAATGAGATACGCAAGTGGCACGATCCAACATGCTCTGGAAGCAAATACCTAGAAGCCAAAAATTCATAATCTCATTTGTCAAAGCAGGACCATATTTATTGCTTTATTGCATAAATTCTTTTTTGGAGAAAAGATAACAGATTTCATTAACCAAGGGAGGGATGTACAAGGCCTTGTCAGCAGAAAACAAAAAAGCAAAGCCCACTAATAATTATATATATAAAGACTTGCCTCGGTATACTTCTTCCATCCAATGCATTCCGGGCTGAAGATGCAGTCTCAGCATCACTGAATTGGATTAATGCCTAAAAAATATGTTGTCAAGTTAAGAATCAAATGCATGAAATGTAGAACAAAAACAAATTATCTCAAATGATTATAATGAAACTGGAGACAACATGACCTGAAACCCAGCAGCCTTTTCAAATGTAGCAATTTTATGCACAAATCCAAAAGCAGAGAAAACCTGAAATATAGAAGGATTGGACATTTACATACCAAAATTCAAAGGAAGTCAGAAACCATTCCAGCCATGGTACAATGGATTGTAATGTGGATGTTAATGGATCTCAAATTAAGTGCCGGAGGGAATCTACTGTAAAATCATTCCAATGTACTTTAAAAAGGAATATATGGACATTAATATATTTTTAAATGCCTCAATGAAAGAAATTAAATGGCAGTGAACATCACCGTAAGTGAGGCAACCAACTTCAATAAACAACTGCACATAACGTAATCAGGAAGCCATCTCCAAACGAAATAAAAATAATAAAAAGAAAAAATCAGTCCACAATAAGACATTGCAGTGAAATTACTGAATTGAAGATTGTATGACAACATAGGTTCGAGAACCAACCATCTTTATCTGAACTCTGACTATAAACAATGGAAGTTTTTGGAGATTGGAAACTTAAAAGGATTCTCTATGTCTCTACATGCTTAAGCATGACACATCAAGAGAAGTTAGAACTTAGAAGAAATATCATCAGTATGATATTATGTGCATAATGCATAGGACAGAAAGATCAAAAGAAAGAGATAAGCAAAACACACGTGATATTTCCACCAATGCAGTACGCTGACAATGAAGATTTCTCCGTGTTAACATGGACCTGCTGATCCATGCAGAGCGTGTCAACTAGAAGTTTTTTAAAAAAAAGGTAAAGTGCAAAACCACCTTTTCCTTACAGAAAGAGTATATTAAAAAAAAGCATTTTTAACTAATCCATCCTTTTCTACACTTGGATCAACCAGGCAAAAGAAGTGTTTACTATAGTTGGTAAAATCAATAAGCCCCAAAGACATGTCATGGATTTATAGTGAATTGAGAACCAACCAAATGTATAACATCAATGCTGACATCACCAGCTTCAACACCCTCGATGGTCACAAGCAAGACATTCCCAGCAACATCACCAGAGCTTTTGTTGTTGACAATTTCTTGCCTATTTGAATATTGGATGTACACAGTCTTACCACGAACTTGTGCAGGTTCAGAAGAAGAAGCATAATAGGAAACCATTGATATTGCCTGATTCAGGTCTGCCTGCAAAAGGAAGACTCGTTTCAAAATACAGTTGCTACTTGAGAAACATAAATGAACATGAATGCACACACACCCACATCTAAATAAAGTACAAGGCATTTCAATCACTTCAAGAATCAAGTTACCACATGGTATAAGCTTATATGATGAATGACAAAGTGAAGAAAAGAAACAATTTTCTTCAAAATTAGACAAGGAAAAGTAAACATGACGTTACATGTAGGAATATAATTATTTACAAGAACGAAAGGCAATATTCCTATTTTGAGACATGTGTGGCTAAAATCACGGGACATGTAAGGTTTAGTATGTAAACTAGACTTGGAGAAAGCGTATGACATGGTCGATTGGTCTTTTCTGTTGGAAGCCCTGAGGAACTTTGGGTTTGGATAGAAATGGTGTGGCTGGATTGAGGCTTGTTTAAAAACTTGCCATTTTTCAGTTTTAGTTAGAGACTTCTTTCCAGCCTCTAGAGGGTTGAGACAAGGGGATCCTCTTTCTCCTTTCATTTTCACCTTGGTAGCCAGTGTGTTTAGTAGGCTCATTTCAACAGCTGATGGGTTGGATATGTTTAGAGGATGGAGGGTAGGAAGAGAGGGTATTGTGGTGTCACACCTGCAACTTGCGGATGATACAATCATTTTTTGTGAGTTTGGAGATCCCTCAAAGGCTAGAAACTTGAAAGGAGTAATAAAGTTGTTTGAATGTGTGTCAAAGATGAAGGTCAATTTTGAAAAGAGTTGTGTAGTGGGAGTAAATTTGGAGACTGAGGAATTAAGTGAGGTAGCAGAGTCCTTAGGTTGCCTTACATCTAGTTGGCCCTTGAAGTACTTGGGTATGCCTCTAGGAGATAATCCAAGAGAAGAAAGATTTTGGAATTCGATCATAGAAAAATGCACAAAGAAGCTGGTAGTTTGGAAGAGAAACTATATTTCCCTCGGGGGTCGGATCACTTTAATTAGAGCTACTCTTGCGAACTTGCCAACTTACCTTCTGTCCGTCTTTAGAATGCCACAAAAGGTGATTTTGAATGTAGAGAAAGTCATGAGGGATTTCTTGTGGGAGTTGGGGGAAGGGAGGAAGGATCATGTGGTTAGGTGGGAAATAGTGTGTAGGAGGAAGGAGCAGAGGGGTTTGGGATTAGGCAATCTAAGGAAGAAAAATACAGCATTACTAGGTAAATTGCTGTGGAGGTGGCCTCTAGAAAGGGATAGACTTCGGCATAAAGTGGTAAGGAGTGTGCATGGTGTTGTAGACAATGGATGGGATGCTGGTGTATCACGGCGTCTATGCTGAAATCCCCATGGAAGGCTATTCATAGTATTCTTCCCATTTTCCTGAACCTGATCAGGTATGATGTTAGTACTAGAGATAGGGTTTTGTTTTGGGAGGATGTTTGAATTGGTGATTGTGTTGTGCCCTCAAGGACCTCTTTCCCTCCTTGTATTACATCTCGTGTTTTAAAAATGAGCCAATTCAAAGGTTTGTATCCTCATCCTTTTCTTCTGGCATAAACTGGAATCTGAGTTTTAGAAGAGATTTGAGAGATTCTGAGCTTAACCAAGTTGCCTTGCTCCTTAAAACTATTGATCCCGTTTGCTTGGACCCTCCTTATGCAGATTCCCGTATTTGGAAGCCTTTACCTTCAGGATCCTTTTCTTTTGCTTCCTTGTGTTCCTCTCCATTGCCTCAAGGCCCTCAGCCTTTTCATAGCAAGGAAGTTTGGTCCAAACCTGTCCCTCCTAAAGTTGGAGCCCTTTGTTGGGACGTCTCCCTCGGGAAAATCAACACTTTGGATGTTTTGCAAAAAAGAAGACCTAGTCTTTGTATCTCTCCTAACTGGTGCACCCTATGCAAAGCAAACAAGGAAAGTTGCTACCGTATACTAATCACTTGACCATTTGTTGTAGGCCTTTAGGAAAAGCTTTTTGATCTTTTTGGGTGCAGGTGGTCAAAACCGGTGCATATTTGCAATCTTTTTTATCCTACAACTTTCAAGTGGCCAAAGAAAAGAGGAAGAGTTTTGTGGAGGTGTGTTAGAGCTGCTTTGGTGTGGACTGTGTGGGAGGAACAAAATGCTAGAATCTTTAATGACAAGGAGAGGGATCAAACATGTGTGTTAGAAAGTATGATGTAAGCTTTATGATGTAGGCGCCTCTTAGTGGGGAATTGTATGATGTATACTTAGTTCTTAAATTAATAAAATTTCCATTATCATTATCTATCAAAAAAAAAAACAATACAAGCAACAAGATTCAAATTACAAGGCGAGTTTACATGACACCATAGCATTGGACAATCAAACTGAAGAAATTATTTACATATTTTCCTGCTTGAACAAAATGTTACAAAAAGAAATAAGAATTAAATGTGGTTGGACTTTGGAGGAGACAAAAATACTTCTAATCAGTAAAGCAAAAATAACATTGTTAGTATTTCAAGGCTCCATATACAGCTTTGAGTTGTTTCTACATGGAGACGAACACATGAATCAGAATCAGATGCATATTCAGGAGTCTGACAAAGCAAGACAAAGAAACAAGGACTCGTGGATGCATCCATAGAAAAGTTTAAACTATTATAATTGTCCATATTTTGTTGAACCCTATGGGAAATGGTCAAAAGATCATCTTTGTTACTTGATAACACTTTATTGGGAAGATGACATTCATTTTTTGCATTTGCTGTTCATTTATGTGGAGTGCTTGAGTAAGTAAATTAGAAAAGGAAAATGTCACATAGAAGTATTCTTCAAAAAAAATATTGTGTATCCAAGATGGGCACTTGATCCATTTAGGAGAATCCATGAATATTGCCTTAAGGAAAGCTAAAATTTACACTCTACTGTACAAAATTTTACCAAAAAAAAAAAGAAAGGAAAGAAAACTGAGGGAATACATATTCATTAGAGATGGAAGAAGAAAAAGAGGGAAGGAATATCCATTGACAATTATGCAATCATGATAACTGAACATGGATCACTCATCAAACTAGACAGGCAGACACTTAACTGAAATATCTCGTGGTAGAAAATCATCTCAACATATCAAAAACATTCCTGCCCCCTCCACTCCAGCAAGGTTATTTTATCTGAAAGATGGGAGAAGGTTCCGTTCCATGTTAAACTTTCTGGACTTTGGGTTGTCTTGACAGGTTCCAGATTGCACCTTTGGTCAGGAAATATCTCACCCAGAAAACAGAAATAGTAAATATCAAAATTGCTTCAAATCTGAGCAATATAATTAAAAGACCCATGTTGTAGTGCATAATCTTTTTTGGCAGTCAATAAAAAAGAAAATTAATTAAGAGGTAAGAGAAAGAGTACAAGCAAGGGGATAAGGAACACCCTCCTAAAAGGAAAAAAAAAAAACCAAAATTATCCTCCCTGACTCTTATGGTACTCACTTTCCCCGTCCAAAACAGATAAAGCTCCCAAAGCCATAATAAACATCCAACTCACCAAACAAAACACTCACTCAACCCAACAACAAAACACATACCCTCAAGTAGCTGACAACTCCCCACTACTTATGACACTATGCTTCAGTTTAATCCTGCCTAGAAGTGTTGCCAGACCACTCATCTTTTCCAGTGGCTTGAACCGGAAACTCTTTACCTCTCTTGCTTACTTTGCTTGTTTTGATCACCTTCTTAATGGGTCGAACTCCAAATAATCCCCCCTTCAACCTTGAGAAAACATTTGACACCTTAACTGTTCAATGATTGCTTTGGATCTTGAACATTCTTACTGCATTAGTAATCTGCACATGAGCCTTTGGATCCAGTCTTATTATCGATCCTTTCTAACTCCACAACCACATTCTTCTCAAAGAGCTGACCTGCGACTATAACATCATCTTTATTAAGGCCATGCACTGTGGCTCCAAATGACCTCAAACCATCCTCAGAAACTGCATTCCTTACATTGATGCCAAAAGAATCCGAATTGTCAATTCTTTTCTTTTCATCCTTCCTTTGTTCTTTTTTAGCCTCCTTGCAAAATACCACCCCCCCCCCAAAAAAAAAAAAAAAACAAACCTAAAGTTTTACTCACTTCTACCTCCCTGTTCATCACCGTTTCCAGATCAAGATTGCTCTGAATCTCATGTATTTATTCAACATTACATCGTGTTCTACAAGGTTACAGAAAACAAGTAAAATGATTTGAAGCTCGTAATTAACTAACATATTAAAGCATGACACTAGATTGCTTGAGTTGGAAGACGGTATTTCTCTTCATTATTGATTCTAAATGGGTAGGATCAACCTCTTGCTAGTTCTTTATCATCTGACATTTTATCCTCACAACAACATTAGCTTTCTCATGTTAAACCTATTCAACCATG
The DNA here is from genome assembly GCF_000365185.1 of Nelumbo nucifera. Next base: position 5,161,402 of record NW_010729075.1, read on the forward strand.
CAAAGTTAATGTTGGGTAGCCATCTTTTATTAAAGCAGAGGAATAGAAAATTGTAACTTCTAGGAAAATTAAATTAATTGGTAAACAAAGGAGATCAGCATCCTTCAGAATGAGAGAACTATCAAATATGAACCAAAAACATCCAATTAAGAGCAGAATCTACTAAAATGCATCACTGTGATGCCTGGACGAACAATCTAACGCCATTCTCACAACCTTTTTTATTGCCAATGCTCCACTCTTCCCTTGCTTCCACCATTAATCCATTTCAGCCTTGCGTGTATTAGTTTGAATAATAACCCTACTATATTCTGGCATAGCCATTAGCCTTATTTCTATTTGGACGTCGTAGAGTGCAGCTATGGAAGCGAAGGCATCAATTCAGCAATTGCCACGGCTGGCAATAGCACATAGAAACATATCATAACAAAGATCCAAAATAAGAATTCCCCGTGTTCGGAAATTTCTATACTTCTATTAGCAAAATCCACCGGATGGACGGCAGTTCAGATCGAATAAACTCATGTACAATAGACCGAACAAATAACAAAAACTAAATGCGCATTAAAATCCAATGCACAAGGGTGAAATTGAAAGGCAAATATAAAGTCTATGCACAGGATGGAAGTACTTACGAATTCGACAAAGGCTTGATTCCGATTGGCACCAACGTTGCATTTGGTGTTGACTATCTTGCCAAAGGGCTTGCAGAGTTCAACAAGCTCTTCTTCTGTGCATTCCCAAGGAAGGTTACGTAGGTGCAGAACCTTCGACGGCGTCTGCGTGTACCGGAACTGAGGCTGCCCCGACGAAGAAGACATCTAATTCAAAAGGTTTTGGAGTTAGGATTAGGATTTTGAAAAGGATGAGGAGTAGGAGAGAGAGAGAGAGAGAGAGATAGAGAGAGAGAGAGAGAGAGTACGATAAAACTACGGAATTACTGAACTTGGGGTTCTGCCCTGTTTTTTCAGGATTTTAGGGCTTGCGACTTGAGGGAGAGCGAGAGGAGACGAGAGTTACTGTTAAAGCAAGAAAGAAAGATAGCTTGGGTGCGTCTATCCGGAGAGAAATTGTTAGATGCTACACGACTCAAATGCTTTATTTTCTTTTTCGTGTATATGCAAAGCGAGGGACCGGAACTGCTACCCACAATCGGTGATGGGATCTGCTCCTTACGATAGGCGCCTCACACGCACATAAACATCTTCCGTACTTATTAATTGTGAGCGGATCCGGTTTCTACTAAACGCTATCTTCCTACGTGGCATTACAGTCGCACATCGGGAACATCTAGCAATGAACGTGGGAAGTTGTTCCCGATGCACGGAGCTTCAGTACGTAAGACGTAGCAGATCCGAGCTGGCAGAGCGAAGGCTGTTCTTAGCATGGTGCGTTCTGTGATGGAACCACCTGTCTATTGTACACATAGGCCGAGATGTATCGCCCCATGCCTGCCGTACACGTAGGCCGATGTTATGATAGATCACACACATCTCCGCCCCACAAGAGGCCGCCCTACAACGCCCCACAGCACATCCCGCCGTGTATTAGGAACATCTCTTGATGAAGACATATGAGGCCGTAAGAGAAGAGATCAAATCTGCCCTCATACCGTCCCACAGCATATTCTTGCCGTGTATTGAGAATATCTTTCGATGATAATATAAAAAATGATGATGTCATTATTAGAACTGATATTAACTTATGTTTAGAGTCATCTTTAGAGTCCCCGCCCTGGACAGCTGCAATGGCTATTGGAACCGGTTGTTGGGACCTTATGTTGTGTGATTAAAGGGTTTATTTGGTTTGCGGACAGGATTGAAATCATAATTGGAATTTCCAATAATCAGAACCGGATTCTTATTGTTGTTGTTTGGTTCATTTGAAATTGAAAATGGAATAGACTAAAAATTTTTTTACTTTATATTAGTCTATTTATTATTTTATTAATATTTTGGGAATATATAATTATTATTTTATTAGTATTTATCATTAATTTATGAATATTCCATTAATACATTATTATTTTATTGTTACATTAATAATATTTTTTTTTATTATTTATTAATATTTTAATTAATAATATATTATTTTATTGTAATTAGGGTTTGGGGCTTTTTATCATGAGCTCTTTACTTCTTGACAAAATCTTGAATGAAAATCCCATCCATGCCAATCAAACGATATGAATCATAATAGGCATCTATTCCTAAAAATCAAATAGACCCTAAATCTGGTAATTAGAATATTTTTGTCTTTGGGTTTTGATGAGGGCGGATTTGGCCCTCCAATGACATTGTAACATATGGCATCTTGGAACAGCTGGATGACACATGGACACCACCTAATCGATGACTTTGAGTCCCATATCACGGTTTCTCTTCGCCCTGACTTGGCGACCTACCTTCATCGCCAACTTGGCGACCTCGACCACAACTCAGGTCAGCTAGAAGCACCTCGTCTAGGGCCGACCTGTAGCACCTCATCACTGGCCGAAGTGACCTCGATGCAAGGAGCGACCTCCCTCGAGGGCGTGCCAGCCTGACTGAGGTCATAGTGGCGACCTACAAAACGTGCTCGTCGACAAATTCAACATGCATATCTTGACACTCCCACATTTCTCAAAAGTTGGCCCACGTACCGAACATTTCGGAGGGTGGTCAACGTGCATGGTGGTTACCTCCGGGGATCTCAGACCGGTTAGGCGATCTCCTGGAAATCTTCGATGCGGTGCATGAAGCCCACACCAAACAATGCCTATATAAAGGAACCAACACCAATGACACAGAAGGACACACGATTAAGTGCATTATAGCTCTCCCATTTCTTAAGCTCTCAACTCACAGTTACTGACTTAAGCATCGGAGTGACCTCGCTGGGTTAGTCACCCCAGGTTCTTTGATCCCCTTTTTTCTTTGTAGTTCGAGCAATCTATTTCTCAACAGACATCCGAGCTACCTTACTGCTAGGAGCATCCAAATCATGCACCATCAATTGGCGTCGTCCGTGGGAAACGCTACAAGAAGTTAAGTTCTCACCTTCTAAAAAGCTAAGTCCTCATCTTCCAGAAAGCTAAGATCTCGCCTTTTAAAAATTTAAGTTCTCACTCTCTAATTTCAATTTTTTTATGAACTAAAAAGCATTTTTGAGCAACACCAACGTCTAGAGCGAATATCAATTACTAGGGGGCAAGAACATCTGTGATGAACCTCGAGAACTCTCATGTCACAATCAGACAAGTTCAGGCCGAACCCAGCATTCCCAGTGCCCCAAATAAATACACCGCACCATGCATGAACGCCCCTCTCCCCACGGTAGAGCCATCAGCGGTTCTCGCCAGGATTGAAGCATGGCAGTTCTATGAGATGAAGCATGAATTTCTAGATCCGAGCATGGGAGGAGCCCGATGTAGACAGCAACAGAACGATCTCAACTCATCCTCAACAGCAGTCAACTAGGACGAGGTCTCACAGCCCCATTTCACGAGGTTGCCTCTACAAGTTGAGCTCTTCGTAGCTCCCACGGGAGCCGGCGACCAACGGGCTGCATGGACGCCCTTGTAGGTCAAGCCTTCCAAGGCTCCCGTGAAAAATGGTGACCTAAAGTCAATAGTTCTACCCCCGCAAGTCAAGCTCCCAGTGACTTCTTGTAGGAGTGGATGACTGGCATCACTACGAGGCTGATGCAGTGCATCCGTGGCCCCGAACTGCCGACTCACACTGATAACAACTTTATGTATCAACAACCCTCACAAGGGGGGCAAAACATGTACGTTGTGGTCTCGGAACCACTCACCCAAGAAAATAATCCCACGGGATGACGTAGAATCTGCCATATGAGAAGTTACTACAGAATGACCACCCGCTTAGGCGGAGAGGTCAGGCCGCACGTCGGCTAAATAATATTATGGGGAGTGGACTATGAATCGCTCCTAGAGCCTAAGGGCTAAGGTGTCGAGCTGGTAAAAGACCTTGGCACCACATGAGACCCAGTCACCTTTTCGGCATTGGCAAAATCAAGGATAAGTAGAGTGGACCGCTAGTCACTCCCAGAGCCTGAGGGCTAGGGTGTCGAGCTGATAAAAGACCTCGGCACCACATAAGACCTAGTCGCCTCTTTTGCATGGGTGAAATAAAAAGTAATTCGCATTCAGCACAAGAAAGAGAACAAAGGAAAGACTAGCTCGCTCTCAACACCATGACGGATGCAAACTTGCTCGATTTCTTCACTTCGGTTTCAGGCTCCGCGTCGAACTCACTGGCTACTCTTTTGAGAACCAACTCGAGTGACACTGCGTCGAAGTCTACCTAGGTGTAGTGACCTAATAAAGCAATCACGCAGTTAGAACCACTTCTTGAGGACGGTATGATGAGCTTCGCTCTTGAGGTACTTAGCCGGATTGCAGAACCCCTTGATGGTCACATCCCTAATAAGGTAGATCTCCTTGGGATGCTTGCTTCACCTCTCGTCGAGCAGATGAATTCGCTCCCGTGCCCTGATAATCAAGATGGCGAGGTCCTGCATAAGGTTGCAAACACTTGGACTCTTCCAACCTAAGAAGCAAATTGGACCGTCGCTTACGACTATGAGCTTATCGAATCAGTCATTCCAGGCCAAAAGGAGCGATCTACTCCCTTTGCCGAGCTACTTTTAGCTCGGGAGTGGGGGCAGTTGATGAGGGTGGATTTGGCCCTCTAATGACATTGTGACACATGGCATCTTGGAACAACTAGATGACAAATGGACACCACCTGATCGATGACTTGGAGTCCTAGATCGCGGTTTCTCTTCGCCCCGACCTAGCGACCTGCCTTCATTGCCAACCTGGCGACCTCGACCACAACTCAGGTCGGCTAGAAGCACCTCGTCACTAGCCGAAGTGACCTCGACGCACGGAGCAACCTCCCTCGAGGGCGTGTCGGCTTGACTTAGGTCCCGGTGGCGACCTGCGAGACGTGCTCGTCGACAAATTCGGCATGCATATCCCAACACTCCCACGTTTCTCGGAAGTTGGCCTAGGTATCAAACGTTCCGGAGAGTGGTCAACATGCATGGTGGTTACCTCCACGGATCTCGGACCGGTTAGGCGATCTCCCGGAAATCTCGGATGCGGTGCGTGAAGCCCACACCAAACAATGCCTATATAAAGGCACCAGCCCCAATGACACAATAGGACGCGCGATTAAGTGCATTCTAGCTCTCAGCTCACAGTTACTGACTTAAGCATCGAAGCAACCTCGCCGGGTTAGCCACCCCGAGTTCTCTGATCCCCTTTTCTCTTTGCAATTCGAGCGATCTATTTGTCAACAGACGTTCGAGCTGCCCTACAGCTAGGAGCATCCAGATCGCGCACCATTAGGTTTCGGTGTATATTTTTGGATGCACAAATCTCCTATCCCCAAACTCACAAACTCTTGGGCTTGCATCACCCCATTCCCACATGTCTTTCCACAAGACATAGGACATTACAATAGTGCATTGGGAATATCTCTTTTGTGTGAGTTCACAATGGGAAAAAATTGCTCTGTCCAAGATACTTCTGTTTTTTTCATGATGGATGATTCAACCACACCTCTTGTTTTGTTGAAATTCTTCGAGTGTTAAATGAGGTGGCTTAAACATCCACTATGAAAAAGTAGAAGTATGCACATCTCCACCTTGTCTTGGGAACATCTCCCAATGACAAGTACAGGAGATGTTTCTAATGCATGCCAAGATGTGCATGTAGGGCGCTGATGTGATGTCGTGTTATGTGGGTAAGGATGTGGGAACATTTTGTGAGAAGCAGATCTAGAGCACAAATTCTTGAATTTGGATCTCATCCCAATAAAAACTACTACCATAGTTCCAACCCTCTACTAACATAATCTCACACCGCAGATCTCATACGTGGCAGGTCCCACTTTTATGGTGGGTCTCCGTTACATAATGAGATGTGTGGTGTTAGATGAAGTTGGTAGTTTCCTTGGTAGAAGATCTCAACTCTGTCATTCATGGGAAATGTTCCCCATGTGCAGTTGTAATGTTTTGTAAGTAAGGATTGTAGGAAGGAGATCCGGACGGGTCTGGATATCATGATAATATGCATCAAAATAAATAACTACATTGCAACGAACCCGAGAACAAAAAATACTTTAATCAAATAGAATTGAGAAAAACCATTGTTCTCAACGCATTCCACCAACAATTGCAAATACTAGGGGTGCAACTTGCATGGATCCAACCCCAAGCTGTAATTTTACATAGGATGGATTTGGATTGTGTATCCTCAAACTAGCAAAACACGGTTCAACCTCATAACAACCTAGTCCAACATTATCCCAATTTAAACTTGGCCCAACTATATGCATGCACATGCATGTATACATATATAGACACATATTTGCAATGCATACATTCATATTTGCATATTTTTGATAAACATACATGTATATATATATATATATATATATATATATAAACACATTTATGTGCCCGTTTGAGAGGGCTCAAGGGATGCGACTTCTGGCATTCCAAGCTAGAGTCCCACACGGGAATGCTATGTTTGGTGAAAATCCGAGAAACTGATCACTGTGTTTTGGACACTAAAAACTCGTCTAAAATAGGAAGCTATTCCAGATAGCTTCTTCGAAGCACAGGTGCTCAACCAGCATCTCACCTCTAACTCAGAAGCCCTCACAAATGGGTTCTAAGTGTAGGCTGATCGACTAACCTGAGCCCAATTCGAATGCATCAAATTTATGTGGACTGGGCTCGAATTGAACAGTTAGGGGTTGGGCCTCAATTGAGCTTAAACTCGATCCAACCCACCCGATTTGCACCCTTCCAAATAAAAAAGCAAAACGTTCTTCCAAGCAAGGAATCTTGAAAATCTAAGTTTAAAGACCAAGATGGTGGCTTAATTGGTAGGATCTCTGCTTCCTTATGGCATAGGCCTGGGATCAAATCCCGCTTCCACCAGGGTTGGCAGAGTTGCTTAGCCCCATGAGGCCAAAAAAAAAGACCAAGATGCATCACATCATATTCCAGAAATACGAGTCCAGCATATACTTCCTCAGAACGAGCTCTAAAATAAGCAAAGCCCAATTGTAGAAGAGAAAGATTGTTATTTATCAAGAATGAAAATTTTAATTACAGGTTCAATTATGATATGGAAAAGATATGATATCCGAAAAACAACTGACCAATAAATTGGAATCATAAGTGTGGTAACAAATAAGGTGTTATTTATCAAAATTCACGGGTGAATTTTAATTGGTCAAAAACTCTTTCCATACCATATCTTTTCCGCATCATAGATTTTCCCTTTAATTACAGATTTCACTGGAAGTCTGGAACTATTAATTGGCAAATCAATCTTCAACAAAAAAGGGTACAGAAATGAATTGCACGAGGCATCACAATCATTATTTGATGTTATTTACTTGCTATTCCATATATGTGTGGGCGTATGATGGAGAAGGTAGATAATAGTGTCGTGTTAATGTTAACATCTGAAAACCCAGCTTCAGAAATAAGTTTTCCTGTGTCCCTCGTGAGATGACACCCATCAGCTACTATCTGTTGCAAAGGATCCAGAAGACCTTGTGCGAATCTTAGCAATGTTCCATCTGCACAACCAAAACAAACCCATATATACCAAGATCAACTACATCATCCTACTGCAAAATTTAAAAAAAAAGAGAAAGAAAGAAAGAAATCTGTATCAGTTTAAATAATACCTTGTGCAGCCACGTGCTCCATAAATACATAGAGACCACCCGGTTTCAGTACCCTTTTAATCTCTAGTTGCAATAATACAAGAAAGCATTATTGAGCTTTGAATCTTAAAGCCTCTACATTCTTAATGAAAAGAATTCATCTTGCAAATGAGTTCACTTCAGGTATATTGCAGCAGTATGTTTTATCTGAGTCCTTGGTTGCATAAGATTCCTTTCTGTAAATTAGGCACTTCCATAAATATTAAGTTGCATTGATACATACAGCGATCAAAATACATTATAGTCTTGATCATGGCACTCTTTGCGATAAAGAACTAACTAGGGTTCCTTTATAACGAGAGAAGCCAACTTAATGACTCAGCAAAAATCTGACCAAAAATTTGACAACACCAAGTGGTAGAATAAGAGTATAAGTTTGTCTGCAAAATTTTCAAAACCTAAAACTTGTATTTGATAATGAAGTGCAAGTCCAGTGAGATAAAAAGGCCCTAACTAAATGAAAGTTTCCAAGATATGTTTCAAGCTGGTAAACCGACCACAAGGAGGAAAAAAAAGGATTAATAGAGATCCAACAAACTTAAATACCTTCAAAAGTGATTTTTTGTTTCTTTTTGGAGAGGGGAGGGGGGGTAGGGCTGTAAGAAACACAACATTATCATTCGACAGAACAGAAACTAATACAAATGCCCCAATGACAGAACAGAAACTTAAATACCTTCAAGCGTTAGTTTAACATCTTTGACAGAACATAATACAAGTGTCCCAACAACTGCATCCATGGAAGCATCACTTACTGGCAACGCCTCTCCAACCTGCAGTAAATATTATCAGTATGCTAGTCCCCCAAGAAACCAGCTTAATGGCTCACTTTTTTTTCTTCTGGATCAGCAGCTTTATGGATCATATTTTATAATTTTTGAAATCTGTAAACAATTCTCAAAACAAAAACAAGGTAACATAAATATATAATCACCAGAAAATACAATAAAATCCAATTTACATCCAAGAGGAAAAAGGATTTGGCTCTCAAAAATCAAATGTATGATAGTCCATTATCCAATTATTCCAGGTCTCACTTTCACAGTGGAAAATAACAAATTAACTCCAAAAATGTTGCATTCTATTGCCTAAAAGACATAACCAAGTAAATCATTTTTTCTTCTTTATAAGAAAATCCTTATATAATTATTTTTGAAGACTAGGTACATTTGCTTTTCTAAGTAGAAAATCAAATGTTACAGGCTAAGGTCTGTATTAGAAATTGCAAAAGCCAAATTCACCAGTTTAGTCATCAAAACAGAAACATCAATTTCAACGATTCAGTATGAGTGTTGGATCTTATGATTGTTTTAAGTTTAAACACACAAGTAAAAAACATAGAGAGAGATATGTCAAGGCCTATCCAAATTCAAAATAATAGATCATGTCCATCTTCTCAACTGAGCTTCAGATGCTGATGATGTGTTGACAGGAAAGAATCCTTTTAGTTTAACCATTCCCATTGTCATTCTAAGGGGTCATTTGATAACTTCTGAAATAGACGCTGAAAGTGGAATGCTGAGAAGATTCCTAACTTAAGAATGGCTTAAATCCAGGGGCATCATTAGTATATGATTGTTATACAGGAGAAAAGAAGAGAGGAAGAGAGAAGAGAGAGGAAAGAAGAGAGAAGAGAGAAGAGAGATTTGAGAGTCAAAAGATTATGCTGGCGGCGCCAGCTTTTAGTATTTATACTAGGGCGACAAGACATAAAAAAAAGGAAAGTACAATAGTACCCCTACAGTACTATACTTAAAGAATAACCAACTTTTAACACTCCCTGGCTCCCCCTCAAGTTGGGACTTGGAACATAGATGTCAATCATGCCCAACTTGTCACATAAATCATGATGTCGTGAGTGATGTAACCCTTTTGTAAAGATGTCTGCAAGTTGGTCTTTAGAGCTCACATAAGGGTTACACACTTCCCTTGTGACGACCTTTTCTCTGATAAAATGTTTGTCGACTTCGATGTATTTAGTTCTATCATGCAGCACTGGAGTAGCAGCAATGTTTATGGCTGCTTTGTTATCACAAAATAGAATCATAGGTCCATCAACTGAAAAACCCAACTCACTCAACAATTTTTTTAGCCACATAATTTCAGCCACTCCATGAGACATTGCTCTATATCCGGCTTCAGCACTAGACCTAGTTACCACATTCTGCTTTTTCCTTCTCCGGGTAACTAGGTTCCCTCCCACAAAGGTACAGTAGTCGTTGGTCGACTTCCTATCATTCAGGGATCCTACCCAATCTACATTGGTATACACTTCAACTTTCAAATGCCTGTACTTTTGAAATAATAAGCCTGCACCTGGAAACTTCTTAAGATATATGAGAACTCTTTTTGCTGCTTCAAGGTCGGTAGTCTTAGGGGCATGCATGAATTGGCTAAGAACACCCACTACATAAACAATGTCTGGTTGAGTCATAGAAAGATATAATAATCTTCCTACAAGTCTCTAAAACTGTTTCACATTCTCGATGGGTTCACCTTGGCAGTCACCTAATTTGTGATTATGATCAATAGGATTCACTCCCAATTTTCCTGTATCCTGGAGTAGATCTAGGACATACTTTCTTTGGGAAATGAAGATACCCTTTTGTGAGCGGGCCACTTCAATCCCAAGATTGATACTGCTTGTATCCTCTTTGCTGAACTGCTACATGAAACCTGCTGAACCAAGCCCTTTCGGTGATTGTTTTTTTTTGATAAATAACATCAATTCCATTAAAATAATGAATAGATACAAGAAGATCCCCTTAGAAGTGAGGAGCAGCCTCTCCAAACAGCAAATACACAAACTACAACAGAGAAAACATGAATGTTGAAACTAAAACAATAGTTACAATTGTGCCCAGAACAATGTTTCCCTATTTATCCCTTGTTTTGCCAAGACATCAGCAAAAGCATTAGCTGATCTCCCAACCCATTGTACT
>NW_010729075.1:5179660-5191623 GCF_000365185.1 Nelumbo nucifera
CCACAAGGGCACTTCTTGTAAGTTAGACCAAGTAAATCGAGCTTGCACTAGTGGGATCTCCTTTAACTCACAATCAGCAATAAAGCTATTAAACTTTCTCATGCTAGTTGTGATGGTTTGTTGGGAGTTATTAGTTTCTTCAGAAAATCTTATCACATTAAAATCCCCTCCCAATCTTATCACACTTTCTGTTCATTACCTTGAGCCTGAAAACCAGGGGGTTGTACCATGTATACTTCCTCTTCAAGGTCACCATTCAGAAAGGCATTCTTGATATCTAGTTGATGAAGGTCTCAATCAAGATTAGCAACTAAGGAGAAAATGACTCTAATGGAGTTCATCTTAGCAATAGGTGCAAAAGTTTCTGCATAATCCACTCCATACACTTGTGCAAACCCCTTTGCCACTAAACGAGCTTTATACCGCTCCACCATGCCATCAACCCTATATTTTACTGTAAAAACCCATTTACATCCAACTGATTCCTTCACCTCAGGAAGATCTACTAGTTCCCATGGGCCATTTTTATGTAAAGCATTAATCTCTTCCTTCATAGCGTCTGTCCATTCAGGCACCAAAAGAGCTTCTGCCACATTCCTAGGAATAGGAACATTGTCAATGGAAGAGAGGAAGGCCCAAAAGGAAGGTGAAATGTTCTCATAGGAAACAAAGTAGGAAATGGGGTGTTTAGTGGTGCAAGACCTAACACCCTTCCAGTGAGCAATAGGAAGGTTAATGTCATTAGCAATAGAAGTATCAATAGCAATAGGGTCAGGAACATCAATGGGAACCAAGGTACCTGGTTGGGTAGGATCCGCCCCCGAAGAGTTTGATGGCATTGGTGGTACAGCTTCTAGGTGCTCTATAGCTCTTAAACATGGTTGGCCTTTGTGACAAAAAAAGAAAACACGAAAGGGAGGAGGACCAGGAAGAAGAGGGAGTTGAACCAGTTTCTCCTCATTCCTACACTCCCCCTGAGGAGAAATAGGGAAGAAAGACTCACTCTTAAAGAAAGAGACATTCATAGAAACATAATACCTCTGAGAGACGAGATCAAAGCATTGGTATCCCTTCTGAGTGAGAGAGTACCCCAAGAAGATGCAAGGAATAGCACGAGGATCCAATTTTCCACGGGTGGGTGACAGATTTGAACAAAAACGACAACCAAACACACGAGGAGGAATAGAAAAAATAGGAGCTTTAGGAAAAAGAAGTTGATGTGGGGCTTTGCACTCTAACCAGCAAGAGGGCATATGATTAATGAGATAGGTAGCACAAAGGACAGCCTCAAGACAAAAACGTTTCGAGACATTCATATGAATTAGTAACCCCTAGGCCAGTTCAAGAAAGTGTCGGTTCTTTCTTTCAACAACACCATTTTGTTGTGGTGTTCGGGCACAAGAGCTACGGTGAAGTGATCCACGCAAAGCAAAGAACTCTATGAGATCATTATGAAAATATTCTTTGGCATTATCGGATTGAAAAACTTGGATTTCAATTTGAAATTGGGTGAAGATCGTTCGCTGAAAATCTTGGATAATTTTTTGTACTTCATCCCTGATTCGCATGGGATACACCCATGTATATCTGGAGTAATCATCAATAAAGGTAATAAAATACTTGTAGCCACTCTCAAAGGTAAAGTAAGAGGGCCCCAAACATCAGAATGAACAATATGGAAAGGAAATTCAGATTTATTATTCCTTGAAGAAAAATGAGTTCTACAATGCTTACTCAATTGACAAGTTTGACAAGTAAGTTTTGACACCGACACTGACTTAAACAACTCTGGAAACACCATTTTTAAAGACTTAAAAGATAAATGACCAAGACGACTGTGCCATAAATAGACTCGACTCTTACTAGACTAACTCTTAGACTCTGTGACAATAAGACCAGCCTTATTCTCCAACATGTAGAGCCCATCCACCATACGTCCTCTACCAATTGTCTTCCCCGAGGCCAGATCCTGGATCACACAGTAAGAAGGGAAAAAGGTCACTAAGCAGTTTAAAGAATTAGTGATACTACTAACAGAGAACAAATTAATAGGAAATTTCGGAACATGTAAAACGTTAGACAAGGTGAAGACAAAGGGAAGAGAAATGGTTCCTTGGCCAGCTATGGTAGAGTATAATCCATCAGCTAGTCTCACCTTATCTCTTCCAAAGAGGAGGTGATAGGTCTGAAAATAAGAGGACTTACCAGTCATATGTCTAGACGCTCTAGAATCAATTATCCAAGGATAGTCAGGGGAATGAGACAATACATGGAAAGTTGTGGTAAAGTTACTTGATGTAGACGCAAATGAAGTTGAGGAAGGAGGAGAACCCATCTGACGAATTGCCCTACCATAAAGCTCTAAATGGTCACGGAAGGAATTAATAATATCCTCCCTTGGGTCAGAACCAAAGTGTGTGTCTGAGTCACAGTAGTAATAGGGGGGCTGATTCTCTTGAGTAGCCATATTTGCCATAGTGTGTTTTCTTGTACCTTGCTGTCCTAACTTCTTATTCAAATCTGAACATTGCTTCTTACTCAAATCCTGAGCCCATTTTGGCTTCCCATGAAGATCCCAGCATGTATCATGGGTGTGTCGGGGTTTCTGGCAATGAGTGCACCACAGTTTGTCTTTGTCAGCCATCCTTTTATCAAAGTCCCCCTTCTTAAAGATATTTCCCCCACTTGTAGTAACATTCCCTTTTGCTGCCAACACAACTGCATCCCCTCAAATTCCTTCTACTTTCCTTTGACTGTACTAATGCATAAACTTCCTGGACAGATGGAAGACCCTTGCAGCCTAGGATCTGGACTCTTATAGATTCATATGCGGGATTCAAGCCATGGAGAAAAGCAAACACTCTTTGCTGGGAAACAAGTTTCTTGTACGCTTTTGCATCTTCATCACACTTCCAGTCCACATTCTGATAATGATCCAACTCCTTCCAAGTGGAGGTCAAGTTTGAATAGTACACAAAAAGACTCCTCTTCCCCTGTTTACAAGTGGATGATTCTGCCTATAACTGGTAGATTTTTGCATAGTGACGCAGCTCGAAATAGGTTGATTTTGCATGTTCCCAAATCTCATAAGCCGTTTCAGCCCACATATAGTTCCTTCTCACTTGAGATTGCATAGACACTAAAAGCCAGGACATGACCATGTTGTTTTCCTGGTTCCATCTGTCATACTCAACACTCCCAGAATTAGGTTCTTTAATTCTCCCATTTATACATCATATCTTTCCCCTTGCAATAATGTATAACTTGATCCCTCTCGACCATTCTAAATAATTTAAGCCATCCAGGGAGATAACAGCCATGGGAAAGGATAGGTCCACACCCCCACTCATTCCACTCTGCATTGAGGAAAAACCAGATGTGGCAGAATCTTCACCACTCATGATTACAATTTCAAATCACTCTTAATGTGGGCACAAAACCTTAAAAAAAAAAAAAAGGCAGTCTAACACCAAGGAAGAAAAAACACCTCCTTTTTCCTTCTGAAACTCAACTTTTTAGTCAAAAGGTGTTGTTACAGCACTAACAGGTCATCCCTTGAACTACAGAATCACATATAGCTGCTGTATAGCACTAACAGGTAATCTCTTGACCTACAGAATCAAATATGGCTGATGTCACAGCACATACAGGTCATCTCTTGACCTACACATCAAACATAGTTGTTGCCATAGCATGTACAGGTCATTCCCTGACCTACAAGTTCATCATAAAGGCTGCTGTCGCAGCATACAAAGGTCATCACAGACCTACAGCCTACACAGGGATCAGCCGATCCCATAAATAAGGAAAGAAAGAGGTGTTGATCACCAGAAAAAAAAAAAAGAGGAAGGGAGAGAAGTTACTTCAGTGCGTTGTAAAAAAAAAAAAAAACTGGATCTTCAATAACCCAAACAGTAGTTGGCGAAGGAAGATCTGATAGTCTGATGCGAAAAAGGTTCACTCAATCTCTCCTTTCAGATCTGATAGTCCCGCTCTGATACCATGTTATACAAGAGAGAAGAGAGAAGAGAGAGGAAAGAAGAGAGAAGAGAGATTTGAGAGTCAAAAGATTATGCTGGCGGCGCCAGCTTTTAGTATTTATACTAGGGCGACAAGACATAAAAAAATAAAAGAAGGAAAGTAGAATAGTACCCCTGCAGTACTATACTTAAAGAATAACCAACTTTTAACAATGATAAAATTTTTAGGTGTGAAAGTGAAATAATCACTCCAAATGTATATTTTTCATCATTAAGCAATTAAGTAGGCATTAAGTTGCTGCAATGTTGAATTGCACGTTTTTAATTTTAGAATAGTTCCAGCATCAGCTTCTATCTCCTATTTCAGCAGTTATTGAAGCATGAATTATTTCTCCAGTGGTGTATGGAGTAGTTGCAATCATTCAAATCTAAGATATTTTGTATTTTTGTTCAATCTGATCAACAAATAGCTGCCATCAGACATAAGTAGAGATAATACTTGAACCTCTCCAACAATAAGCTCTTTAACTTTGGAAGGACTGTAGTGGGAATCCCAAACAACTCTCATAACACAGGCACAAATGTACCTCCACAGTACCACAAGACCTGAAACTCCAGACTGTAAAGTATACAAGGAAACAAATACACACATGAAGAATGGACATAAAGCACATATAGATGCGCTGTAAAGACTTTTTTTTACACTAAAGATGCCAAAGTTTCTGCAATCAAGTAGTTTTACAAATCAAATGTTAAGACTGAGCTATGGACACACTGACAACTGATCATGACATCACTAAATGATAATGAAGAACAGTGACCCCACAACCATCTACTTCTAAATGAATCATTTCAACATATTCCACCAGCTAGACTTCTGCTTTTCCCCTACAAGAACAATCTCAGTATGCCATGGATTTGTTTGAGCTGGAGTTAATATTGTGATTCATCCTGTCTTACATTGTTTGAAGGTTGTTAGCATTTTGGAACAGATTTTGCAATTTTACTACTATTCCCTAATTAAACATGTAATTAAGTGAAATTGAAATATAAGAGAGAATAACACCAATACCCTAGACAGTTGTGTGGTTTTTACTAAATAATTGATAACTTTGATACTTAATGAATTTAATTGTAATATTTGGTGTTCTCCAAACTTTCTTTTTCTATAGAATTTCATCATATTTATATGAAAATAGTTTTTCAATAACATCTAGGAAGGAAGATGACTTTTCAAGAGAAAGTCTTGTATTACTTGCTATTAGACCTGATGGTCAGTCTTCCGATGAAAGTTAAGTGCACATGACACCTATGTTGGGAGATTTCACTAATGTGTCATCCAGCCAAGCAAACCCTAAAGTATTTGCTGATAAAGCAAGAATAGTGAAAACTTACCTAAAAACAGCAGGGATGTTCTTGTGTAAGAAAAGACCCAGTACATGATGGAGTTGAGTCACAATGTCTTAATCATGTAGGACCAGCTGAATTCTAGTCCTTAGAGAATGTTGAATGGTCTTCTTTGATCAGAATTTTATGGCTGTTAATGGCTGTAATGGCTTCTTGAAGGAAGATAGAGAAAATAGGGATATAAAGGAGAGAAAATACCTGGAATCACTCACAGGGTGCCTAGAATCACTCTAGGGCATGGGAATCACTCACCATAGCTAGCATAAGCAGAAGAAAATTCAATATAATTCATTGCCTTTGTGTAAAACGTCCATACATATTTATAGACACTAAACTCATAATAATCCTAGGAGTCAAACTGTTAGACACCATAATCCTAGTAGGACTCAAACTAAACTGTCATATCCTATTTCAAGTCAAAGAAGACTCAATAACTCTAGTCCTACTTATGCAATGACTCTGAAATTTTAAACATGAACCAACTATAACAAGACAAATTAAACCCTATCATTGGACCCCACAGAAAAATGCAAAATGATAAAAATACCCCTACTGTCCAAAAATATAGAAATACATAAATTTTCATAAAATTCCAATTTTGACTCTTCAGCTCCTGCATCATACTCCCCCGGTTCAAAAAACCTCGTCCTCGAGTTTTAAAGAATTTGAGGATGAAAAGTTGATATGCCCTAATTACAAAAAAAAAAACTCTTCCCCTCGCTTATCCACCAACTGCAACATTTGGAACTTTTCCTTCAACCTCTAGCTTAGGAATCACCATCTCCATGTGCTCTGCTATCCTTGGTTCTTCAACAAACCTAGGACTCCTTCCATTGTTGGCGTTGGTGGAACTTGTGCTATGCCAGGTTGTAGTTCTTGAATTAGTTCTAATTGAAATTGTAAGGTAAAGTCATTTATTTCCTTACTAGGATCTACCACAATCAGCACATTTTTATCTTGCACCTGAATTTATTTAACTTGCTCCATTTCTATTTCTTCTTGATCATTAACCTCAATTTGATCGTAAGTGTTGGAAACTCCAACAATTTCTATTTTTTCTTGGCTTGCACCCTCTTGATTTTTAATATCTACAACTTATATAGCTTGAAATTCTTCTTCTTTAGATTCATCCTCAACTTCAGCTCTAGGATAGGCATCAACTTGCAAGGAGTCATCTACTTTCATTTCAACTTTGTACCTTCTTCCCATTGACTTCAAGTTCTTTGTTGTAACCTGTTGCTTCTTCTTTTGCTCGAAATTAGTCAACTCCATATATAGATCATCATGGAAGTCTAGTGGGATGTACTTTTCTTGCAAACACCTCTTCATCTCTGCCCATGTACTAATTGGATCATCGCCTCTTTTCTAGTCATTGCTTAAGAGTTCTCCACCATAATTTAGCATGACCCATCAGCTTCATGCACACAAATCTAATCCTTT
Source organism: Nelumbo nucifera (assembly GCF_000365185.1). The sequence continues at coordinate 5,186,488 of NW_010729075.1, forward strand.
GTTTATCAAACATATCATGCTAATCAAAATATTCTTCTAGTTCAGCAACCCAATCAAAGAAATTCAGAGAACAGCTTCATTGTTTTTGCCCAATGCACTACTTTAACCACAATGCCTTCAAAAAAATTTACCACCATTCTTTTCTTTTCCTTGAATATTCTTAGATTTCTTTCCTCCCATATCATCCATATCACTGCAACCCTTGTGCATGTCCAAAGCAACCCCCCCGCCCTTTTTCTTGGCCACCTAAAAGTAGATGATTCAAAAAGCCTATCCAAACTGCTCAGGATAGTCCACTTGCAACCAAAAAGTACAAAGATCCTATCCCAAATTTAGCCTGCAAAGGGACAAGAAATGAAAAGATGATGAGCAGTTTCACCAATTTGAATTGCGCATGATACACCTGTTTGGAGAGGCACCAGCCAGGTCACTTCTTTTGCAGCATATCACATGTACTAATTTTTTTATCAGTATATCACATGTATTAATCGCACCATGGAAAACTTCCCAACAAAAGGCACCCACAAAAGGAACCTGTTTGGAGAGAAGCACCAGCCAGGTCGCTTCCTTTGCAGCATATCGCATGTCTTAATCATACCATGGAAAACTTCCCAACAAAAGGCACCTGTTTGGAGAGAAGCACCAGCCAAGTCGCTTGCTTTGCAACATATTGCATGTATTAATCGCACCATGGAAAACTTCCCAACAAAAGGCACCCACTTCGGGGGGGGGATATGATGGCTCCAAACTTCTTTAACTGGGAAATAGACTAAAGGGGGATGTGAGGAGGCAAACAAAGCATTGAAAAAAGAGGAAACATTGAATACCCCTGATGAATGACCAGTCCAAACCCGATTGTCTCCTCTATTAGAATCAAGGTTCACCCCATCCAGCAAGTGAAAGAGACTGGAGACCTGATCCAAATCAGTATCTCTAACATTTCTCTGGAAACCCAGATTCCACCCAAATCCCGAGAATGAAGGAGAAGGAAGTAAGAAATCAAAAACAGGTTTACCTTTGAAGGAAGACAAGGCAAACAATGTGGCACAAGAAATCTTCGAAGGATTTTCACCCACCCAGAGATCTTCCCAAAACCTCACTTTATTCCCTGCATTGAGATTATACCTGATGTAATTAAGTAAAAGTGGGAGGACTTTGTGAATTGCTTTCCATGGAGAAGCTCTGGAAGCCCTGCTAGAGACCCCAGCATCCCAACCATTCTTAGAGAGCCCATGAATGCTAGCCACCACTTTGGACCATAACTTTTTTGTTTCCCGCGAGAATCTCCAAAGCCATTTTCCTAATAAAGCCACATTTTTATCCTTCCCAATCCCAAGCCCCTATCCTTCTTTCCTCTACACACAATATACCATCTAATTAGGTGATCTGTCTTCTCCTCCCCTGGTTCCCACAAAAAATCCCTCATAATCTTCTCTAATCTTTTAATAATGACTATGCATATTGAAGACTGAAAGCAAGTAAAGCGGGAGATTTGCTAAAGTGGATTTGATAAGAGTTATCCTACCCCCTAAAGAGATGTATTTTCTCTTCCAAGTAGATTGTTTCTTCTCAAATCTTTCCACTACCGAATCCCAAAAGTTCAACAACCTAGGGTTGGCACCTAGAGGAAGTCCTAAATATTTCAAAGGCCAATCACTTGAAAACACCTCAATTCCCTAGCCCAAATGTCTATCTCCTCTTGATTCATGTCAATCCCTGCCACCACACTTTTGCTTAAATTCACCCTTAGCCCTGTTACCTTCTCAAAAAGCCTCACTAATAGCTTTAGGTCTCCGGCACTCTGTACTCCCTCAGTTTCACAAAAAATGATGATGTCATCTACAAACTATAAGTGGGTTACTACCACTTCCTCTCTTCCTATCCTCCATCCTTTGATTGCTCCCATCTCATCAACTTTTGAAATCAACTTGCAAAGAACTTCCACTAGAAAGGTAAGCAGAAAAGGTGACAAAGGATCTCCCTACCTTATACCCCTAAAAGCCCCAAAGAAATCTCTAACCACCCCATTAACCAAAACGGAGAAGTGACATGATGGCAGGCATCTTTTTATCCACTTGCACCACCTTGATCCAAATCCACATTTCTTCATCACTTCAATCAATGTCTCCCACTCCACGAAACCATAGGCTTTTTCCAAGTCCAATTTGCACACAATCCCTTTTTTCTAGACTTTTTAAAATCCTCCACACATTCATTAGCAATTAGTATATGATCCGAAAATTGTCTTTCTTGAATGAAAGCGCATTGGAATTGGGAAATGATCGATGGAAGGGCCTTTTCCAAACGGAGGGGCAGGACCTTGGCTAAAATCTTATATTGGCTCGTCACCAAACTAATTGGCCTGGAATCCCTAGGATGACATTGATTTCTTCGGAATCAAAGCAATGAAAGTTGCATTTACTCCCCTACCGATCTCCCCTCTAATGAAGAATTCCTAAAAAACTTGTAAGAGGTCTTTTTTAAACCACTCCCAACAATCTTGGTAGAAGGCCATAGTAAAAACATCTAGGTCTAGAGCCTTAGAACAGTCCATAGAGAATATATCTTCCTTAATTTCTTCCACTTCAAACTTTCTCTCTAATTCCCTGCATAATTCATTCCCCACCAAAGGCCAATTTAGGCCATCTAATCTCCAATTCCTCGAGTCTGGCCTCCTATAGATTGATTTAAAATAGTCCACAAAGGCCTTTGCAATATTTTCTTGGTTAGTGATTCTTTCACCCTCCAGTTCCAACATTGAGATGAGGTTCTTCTTCTTCCTTCCATTTGCTACATTATGGAAATAGCTTGTGTTCCAATCACCTTCCTTAATCCATTTCACTCTAGATTTTTGCCTCCAAGAAATCTCCTCCCTTAACAAAGTAGTCTATGTTGAGCAAGAGCAAGTGAAGAGAGGAGAGGAGAAGAGAGAAGAGAGGTGAGTCGAGTGACTGAAAGCCCTCCAGAACTTAGGGAGCGAATGAATGAATTTATTATTTATACTAGTCCAGTCGAACAATATAAACAGAAGAGAAATTACAACAGTACCCTTATGGTACTAAACCTGAATACACAAACAACTGTCAACAATCTCCAATTCTTTTTTTCAGTTTAAACCTATTCTCCTTATCCCTCTCTTCCAAAATGCCTAACCCCTCCTTTTCATCAATCTCCTCAATTTGGCTTATCAAATTCAACTTCTTCTCTTCAATTCTTCCAAAATGCCTGAGACTCTAGTCTTTGATCTTCGCTTTCAGATTTTTTAGGTTTCTGTGGAATTTTAACCCTTCCCAAATATCATCTAGATTGTCCCTTTCCCACCACTCTTTTGCTTTTTGCAGAAACTCTGGAGCAATGTTTTAAAACCGGAGGCGTGACACGAGGCATTCCACTACCTAGAGGCATAAGGCGTAGTTCAGAACGCAAGAGGCATAAGCCTCCCGAACACAAGGAGGCGTAAGCCTCCTTAAGAGGAGGGGGTTAGGAGGAGGATGAAGAGGAAGGGGGGATCTCATTTTTTTCTTTATTTTTAATAAAAAGATTTTATATTAAGAAGAATAAAGATGCATAACATTAGTTGAAAGGGGGGGTCTTGTCGAAGGGGCAAGGGGAAACCACTTTCTTTCCCCTTATCTTTTCTTCCCTTCTCTTTCCTATCCTTTTCTCTTTTTTCTCCTCTTTCTTTTTCTTTTCCTTCCCTTTCTTTTCCTTTCCCTTCAGTAGAGATCACTAATTGTAGATTTAGTCGAGTTTCTTGTGAAGGAAAGAGGGGGAAGATGAAGATTTCAGTAGTAGAGAAGAAAGGAGAAGAAGAAGAGAGAAGGAAGTCAACCAGGATTGTGAAAATCAACCCTAGCCGCCCCCCTCTCATTATATTTATACTTAACTTAAAAAGATGAGATATTACAAGGATGCCCTTAGTAGGGCAGCTACTAAAGCTGAACAGTCACAACTTAAAAAACATAAATTAATGGGCCTAAAGCCCAACAACTTCCTAACTAAATAAAACAAACCGGACCAACTCAACACTCCCCCTCAAGTTGGGAGTAAATGTCACACATTCCCAACTTGGGTAGATCATGCTCCAGCTTGTTCCTTGCAACACCTTTTGTGAGAACATCAGCGAGTTGCAGATCAGAAGCAATGTATGGAAGACAAACTTCTCCAGAAGTTACCATTTCTCTGATAAAATGTTTATCCACTTCAATGTGCTTAGTTCGGTCATGCTGGACTGGGTTATGGGCAATGTTAATTGATGCCTAGTTATCACAGTATAGCATCATAGGTTCTTCTGCCTGTACACCAATTTCTTCTAACAGGGAACGGATCCATAGAAGTTCTGAAACTCCATGTGCCATGGCCCTGTATTCGGCTTCAGCACTTGATCTTGCCACCACTGTTTGTTTCTTACTCTTCCATGAGACAAGGTTACCCCCAACTAGGGTGCACACTCCTGAAGTTGATCTCCTGTCATCAAGGCATCCTGCCCAATNGGTCCTTCTGACCTACAGTTTCACTGAGAACAAACAACAAACTGAACACTGCTGTTGCAGTACTGAAACAGGTCCTTCTGACCTACGGTTTCACTAAAACAAGTCTGCACACTACTGTTGCAGTACAAGAACAGGTCTGAATGACCTAATTAGTAGGCCTGATAGCTAACCAATCAAGGAGATCAACAGGGTAGCCGAACAGTCAATCAATAACATTAATATTGAGCAGACAATCAACCAGTTGAACAGACAATCAACAGTCCACAATACCAACAAAAAAAATTTTGAATACGGTTACTGTGTTAAAGAATACAGTTACTTAACAGTAGGGCAGCCGAACAGTTCATCAAACAATAGGCAGTCGAGCAGACAACAGTAGGGTAGCCGAACAGTTCATCAAACAATAGGCAGCCAAACAGACAGGGATGATAGTACCTCTTTTAGTTTCAGATGATAGTTTCCCTGTAAACCAGAACTCCTACGAATCCTCAAACAATAGGCAGCCGAACAGAAGATGACTAATACTTCTTTTAGTTTCAGATGATAGTCTTTCTGAAGACAGAACACCCTCTACAAACCTCAAACAATAGTCTCTCTACAGTCGAGCAGACAAGAGGAGCAACTTCTGGGCTGGAAGACGAAA
>NW_010729075.1:5196736-5301721 GCF_000365185.1 Nelumbo nucifera
TTCAATCTAGTCGGCACAAGATGTGGGTGAAGCTTCCAGCAAGTATCTCTTGTATGTTTAGGCTTCTTACAGTAGTCACAGATCAGATCTCTTTTATCTTCCTTCTTGATGTCACTGCCACTTTCCTGCACTCCTCCCCTGACACAAAGGCATATGCTTGGGAGAGAGTAACACTGTCCCTAGAAAGAAGGTGTTGTCGTGGAATATCATACTCAGGATTAAGGCCAGCAAGGAATTCAAACACCCTATACTTCTYTAGATGTTTCTGATAGGTAGATGCATCCTTAGTGGTTTCCCAAGCAAAWGTCTCTAAATGGTCAATCTCCTGCCACAGGGTTTTAAGGACTGAAAAATAGGCTGCAACAGATCTATCTCCCTGCCTTGTAACAATAATCTGATTTCTCAATTGATAAGCCCTAGCAACATTCTCCCTCTATGAATAGGTTTATGCAACCCCATCCCATATTTCCTTAGTTGTATTTGCCCATAAAAAATTTTTACTTATATGTGGCAACATAGAATTACACAACCAAGTCATTACCATATAATTCTCCTATACCCACCGGGAATTGCTAGTTTCGGGTTTCACCTCTTCACCAGTGATATACTCTAATTTCCCACGAGCACCAATGGCCATCTTTGCAGATTGTGACCATTCTAAGTAATTTGCACCATCCAACCTAACTGTAGTAATGGTCCCAGCCCCGAAAGGGTCTCCAGCACCTCCTCCCATTGGTACCATTTCACTCCCGAGCTTATTTTCAACTCCGTGGCCCTCCATGCTTCTCAAAAAATGTAAAGAAAATAACTGAAATTTGCAGTAAGATCAAACAAAACACCTTTTGGAACCAACAACACCTTTCTGGTGTCCTAGACTTTCTTTTCATAAAAGATTCCTTTTCTGTGGGACGGGAGAAGAGAGAGAAGAGGCAGCCGCCCTCTCTAGAAGCCTCCAAATCAGGTAGGACTTAAATCGCCCCATACAAAAAACACCAAGGAACCCTAAAAAATTAGGGCACCACTTTCTAGGTCAAAATTGAAGAGTCCAACAAAAACAGGACTTTTCCCCTTTCTCCAGTTTTTCCTGATTTTGATGAGAAACCCTAGACCAGCTACAGGGCACACAGATCCACCAAAAACTTGGCTTACCTGAGAGCTTTGATCAGCCTCTTAAATCACCATGCAGTCGGCCGATCTAGGGCTGCATGAGAGAACAACTTCAAGGAACCTTCGGCCTGCTCTGATACCAAGTAGAGATCACTAATTGCAGATTTAGTCGAGTTTCTTGTGAAGGAAAGAAGGGGAAGATGAAGATTTCAGCAGTAGAGAAGAAAGAAGAAGAAGAAGAGAGTAGGAAGTCAACCAGGATTGTGAAAATCAACCCTAGCCGCCCCCCTCTCATTATATTTATACTTAACATAAAAAGATGAGATATTACAATGATGCCCTTAGTAGGGCGGCTACTAAAGCTGAACAGTCACAACTTAAAAAACATAAACTAATGGGCCTAAAGCCCAACAACTTCCTAACTAAATAAAACAAACCGGACCAACTCAACACTTTCCTTTCCTTTTTTTTTCTTTTTTCTTTTTTTTCTATCTTTTTATATCAGATGTGCATGAGGCGTATGCCTCTAGCACGCCTCATGAAAAAAGCACAAGAGGCGTACGCCTTAGAGGTGTCAGCACCTCTAGCATACGCCTCAGGGCGTTTTGGGAGCGCCTCCAGGCATACACCTCCCACGCCTTGTAAAACACTGCTCTGGAGATGTTAGCCACATATTCTCAAATCTAAAGGGTGTCGGACCTCCTTCCATTTATCCCTTCCATATACTAATTAGCCAGTGATCTGAGGTGAGTCTAGGCAATACTCTGCCCCTCACCCCCTCCCAATGGTCCTCCCAATCTGATGTGACTAGAAATCTATCCAACCTTGAACAAATGGAATTCTCTTGGAAATTCAACCAGGTAAATCTAATTTGCCCCAATCCAACCTCTTTAAGATCAAATGTTTCAATGAAATCATTAAATTCCTCATGCTTGTAGTGATTTGTTGTCTTGGGTTGTTAGATTCCCCAGTATATCTAATGACATTAAAGTCCCCTCCCAAACACCATGGGCCTTGCCAGAGACCTCTTATGTCCGCCAATTCTTCCCACAATTCACTCCTCTCCCTGTATGAAGTTGGTTTGTAAACATTTGTTATCACCCACACGAAATTATCAGTTACGCTTCTCAACTTAATAGAAACTAAGAATTTGCAATTCAATTCCTCTATACACTCCACTGATTCTTCACTCCATAGAGTAACTATCCCCCCAAATTCTCCCAAGGAAGGAGATTGACTCCATCCTATTCCCCTTCCTTTCCAGATACTATGTGCCCATTTTGTATCAAAGTCTTGGACCTCATTGAAAAATGAAATGCACTTACATAGATAAACCAAATTGTTTCTAAAAGAAGAGGGAGGAAAGAGAGGGAGAAGGGAGGGGAAGAGGTTACTGAGTTCGAAATAAGAAAAGCTCAACTCTTAACATATGATTAGATAATTTCCATGCAATACAATAACATTGTTCCGTATAGAAGTAATGTGGGTCTAGTCGGGCCAACAATGCCCACTTTTGCCATGTCGGGCCAGCCCGCACGCAATCCATGCCTACCTCACACGAATTCTCCAAGAGGGAAGTCTGGCACACCCAAGGCCCAATACAATTTTTTAAGAAAAATTGGAAAAAAATGAAAGATTAAAATAAACTGACAAATTGAAAAAAAAAAACTTAAAATTTTATTCCATATGAACGTTGATATACACAATTATTTATATATGAAATAATAAAATGAAATTGAAAAAAAAAATACAATAAAATTGAGATAGGCCGCGGGCCAGCACGACCCACGGGCCATAAACCCTTGGCCCAGCCCGGCCCGTCACTTTAGTTGGCAGGCCATGCCATGCCCAGCCCAAACCATGCCGACCCAAGGGTGGCATGGCCCATTTTACACCTCTAGTTCTGTATCATTAACCAAGTTTAAAGCAAAAATAAAGTGGCTTGGGGAGATGGAAGGATGATCTTAGACACTGGTTCACTACCTAGACAAGGCTAGAGATCTGATATGCTCCTTGAATGCATCTTTAATCTAGATTCCTAGGAATTTAAACTCGGTGGCAGATAAATTACAAAACTCTGGTGCTCACAGGGAAAACTTGTATAGTAATAGTATAATGCCTTTGTAACATGTGTGTGACTAGCCTTTTGTACATCATTTCATGTACTCTCTCTTCTCTATTTTATAAAGTTACTCTTTTTCTCAAAAAAATTAAGGATTCACCAATGCAAAAAAAAAAAAAGATCAATATTCCAATTAATATTGTAGTTAAATATGTTAGGGAAGGAACCATACAGTTTGGATAAAATTAAAGCATGACAATGGTAGACCTGCAGCTACTGCAGCTTCCTTGGCATATTTTTCCATTTTCTTGTTTGGGTCTACACTGACAACACTGACACCGGCTTCATCAGCATAATATTTGAGGTTAGGGCCAGTCCCAATGCCAAGCTCCATCACCTTCTTATTCTTTCCTCTCAATTTTTTAAATAAATCTGCTTTATAACCTGCAACCTTCCATATGAAAAGGTGATTGTATGGTGTCAAAACTCAAAATGCATGCATTTAGTATATGATCCTGTAAGTGCAATAAACAAGTTGGCACGTAAACCCCATATTCATGTAATCATAAGGAAAGAAAGTACCCCTAGACCTACGATCAAAATGGTTTCACAGATCATAATGGACTAACCTCTTCCTCATAAGCTGCTATGCTCTTGTCCATGATAGATGCATATAATTCCTCATACCAATCTGGTCTGGGAGGGTGAAATTTGTTCAGCACAGCCTGCAATGAGGTTTTACTGTTACGCCACGTCCACTAAGATTATGCATTAAACAATGATTAATCCTGATAACATTGTCTGGGTACTTGAAGCATGATTGTAAGTTCTAATTTCTTACAAGACAATAGTACAATTTTGAAGCAAATGCTTAAATTTGATCCAACAGATGCTCTGTGTTTGGTTAGATCTAGTAATCCAGAATAGTAGAACTTTTCTATAAATCCCATGCCCAATCATGCTTGGATATGAAATATGAATTTGTACGGGAAAATGAGAATTCTGCCATTTTGTTAATGATGTAATATGAACAATTTTCACAGAATATATTATTTAACAATGTTTGGCTGCATATATTTGGCTACAGAAAACATACGTTTTCTAAAAAAACAAAAGTGGCAGTTTTAAGAAAATGGCATTCTTAGTCCTTTCTGAATGGAGGGTTGATCCTCCTGAAGGACCTGAACCTATTTTCCCAATACCCATGTATGCGCCTTGACCATTCAGGTTTCTTTCTCAAGTTAAGCCAAAGAGCAGGAAGACATGGGAAACGATTATTTTTCCTATAGGCTCAGTTTGGAAAAAGTACAGATACAAATATGTACAGTGCAAATACATACAAAACACAGGATTTTGCAATCTACGTATTTGTATTTCTACTCCTTCCAAACTGAGCATAGGAAAACTTGTTTTCCTTCGCTTCAGAATTCAGATGCAACCAATGCAGCCTTAAATTCAAATATTTCTCACAGCTTGGCTCCAATTAGATATCTTGACTGTACAACCTAGAGATAACCTGGCTTGAGAGAGATGGAAAGAAAGATAATTTATAAATTACCTAAAGCTTCTATTCTAATCTCGTGTCTGCAGATAATTGAAATGGAATCGATTTAACTGAGTTCTTTATCAGTGGTTTTTCTCAATGGTTCAAAACTTCAATAATCAATAACCAGGTTAACCAAATACCAAAGTCGGGAATTTAAACTAGTGGAACAAACCTTTGGGCACATCTGCCGACTCGATTTTCTATAAATAATACATAGCACAGCAAAGGACATGTGAACAAAACAAAACAAAAAGTGAAACTTAAGAGTTTTAAGGGAAAAGGGAGCATATATACAGTCGTATCACGCTCTAATTCGGATGCGTTTGAAGGTAAAATCGGGAGCAGAGCCGCTCCAGATGCTCCGATGAAACGTCTTCTCCCACAACAACAGAATCTGGAAGCACAAAGTGAATCTGACAGCACTAATGCATTGATGCTCTCCTTCGATCGTTCCACGCCATCATCATTGGCTAATGGTATGCGACGAGTGCGTGATGCTTTGAACTGCGGGGCTTCCGGTATGCGACGCCTGGACGCCTCGAGAGAGTTACGATAGTTGGGGTAGAAGGCAAATAACGACTGCAGCGAGTGCGTGATGCTCATCGTCAGTGATATCAGCACAGACCGGAATTTGCGCTCAGAACACAAGCCTAATACAATGTTCATAGAACTACTGGGCATAGAACGGAAAAGGAAAGGTTCAGGGGTCAGAGGTTCGACCCCGGTCGAACCGTGATGATGATGTGGCATCTATCAATATCTATATACTAGCGGGACCCTGTGATATACGGAAAAATATGAAAGATTTAATAATTTTATTTATTATTAATTAATATTAAATTAATAACCAAAATTTGTTGTTAATAAATTAAAAGTATTCAAAGTTATTATTAATATCTAAAATTTTAATAATTGTATTTAATGTTGATTTACAAAAAATAATTATTGTTAATTTAATATGAATAAATATTTTTTAATCAATTTAGTTTTATTAATAATTTGTAGTAACTTTAATAACTGTTATGATTTTTATTGTTTTTAAATCAAAATTTGATTAACTTTAAATAAATAAACATAATTACAAAAACTAACGTTTTTATTAATTTCACTGCTAATTAATAATTATATAGGAATGACAACGGGATGGGTTTAGTATTGTGTGGGTTCAAGTAGGAGTGTCCACAAGAAAACGAAAAACCGATCCAAATCGAATAAATCGATCCGAAAAATCCAGTTAACCGAACTAGTCAGTTCGGTTTTTAAAAAAAAACGAAGGATCGGTTCAGTGTTTAGTTAACCTATCAAAAAACCGACAGTTAACCAAACCGACCGGTTTTATATATATTATATATTTTTTATATTTCCTTGCCCCAACAGCCCAGCCCCCGGCGCCCCTTTGACCCTCTCTCTCGGCTCAAGCACAAAAAAACTGATTTTTTTTTCATTCACTCAAACCCCAAAAGGCCAAAACAACAAAACCCCTCTTTCTTTCTTCTTGTTTGAACTTTGAACAGAGAAGTCACTCGCAAGTCACCATAAACCCTAGCAACTAAGCCGCGGTCGCCACTCCTCTTCCTTCGCCTCTTCTTTCTCCTTTGACATCGTTGTCGCCGTCACTGTCATCCGATACACCGGTTTTCTTTATATTTCTCCCCCGTTGTCGTCGCCTGTGATCTGTGGTTTCTTCTCATCAGACAAAATCACAGAATACCGACCCACTTCTCCTCTCTAGTCGCCGCCGCCGGTTCTGCTTTAATAGTGGTAGACTTGCAAATAAATTATATTTTTAGTTAAAATACTTAAATATTTGTTATAAAATTTGTTTAAAATATGAATGTCCCATGTCTGAAACTCTGAGTGCCGAATGATACCACTAAAAGGTTCATTCTTTTGGTTTGAGTTCTGGACTCTTATTTAGGTATATTTTGCTTTTGGAAAATGATACATATATAATAATCTTTGTTCATATAGGCTATACCGAATGTTTGGAATGCAATGGGACCAATTCAAATTTATGTGATTAATTTTCAAGAATGAACAAGGGTTTTGCTACTGCTTAATATATTTTACAATAATGAATAGATAGATTATACTAGAGCCGATGGGACCAATTCAAATTTATGTAATTAATTTACTGCTTAATATATTTTACAATAATGAATAGATAGGCTATACTAGAGTCGTCCCACCACTTTCTATATTTTACAATCTACTAATCTTTGAATAGGGGTTTTGCTACTGCTTAATATACTAAGATGAACTCATAAGGAGATATGAGAAAACTGTGATGATTTGTTTTGCATTGTTGTTAGCACCTTTAACTTATGTACGGAATCAAACTTATGCTAGTGGTTTTCCTGATATTTGTATTATTTTAATAGATTTCACTTATACTTGAGAAAAGGATAAATAAATCTACAAAATTAATATTTTCCTGATAAAGTTCTTATTATGAATCAAACTTCAGTTATAGATTTATGATGATTCTGTATGGATGGCTTCTATTGCATAATATGATTTATGTTGAAAGATCAATTCCTACTAGTTGTTAACTTTAACAGATACCTATTTAATCAAGTAAACAACTGCTTACTATGGATGTTTCATGTTTATTTATACTTATTCGTTATTTTTCTTTAAATTTTTTTGGGCCTTGAAATTTCCCCATTTTTTCTTGAAATTCACTAAGATAGATTGTCAAGTTAAAAGTGATCAAAGAGCATCATGTAACTATTGTGGTAAGGACTTAGCTTGTCCTAGTACAAGTGGTACAAGTTGCTTGATTAATCACTTAACTAGATGCAAAAAGTACCATTTAAATGCAGACAAGAAACAAAGAACTTTGGAGTCTTCATATCAAAATGCAAAAGTGGGAGGACGGGCACCACACCAATACTTGTAACTCACAAGTTTGGCCGATAAGATTGTAAAAGGGCACTTGCTATAATGATTATTGTAGATGAATTGCCCTTGAAGCATGTGTAACGAGAGGGGTTCCGTGACTTTTGTGATACCATGCAACTACGATTTATATTTCATTCACGTCAAACAATAATATAGATTGTTATGATCTCTTTATGGAGGAGAATATGAAGTTGAAGAAATATTTTAAGAAATTGCCATCGAGAATCTGCCTTACTACAGATACATTGACATATTGTCAAAATCTTAGTTATATGTGTCTCACTGCTCACTTCATAGATGATGACTGAAGATTGTATAAGAAAATTTAAAATTTTTATCCAATTTCCAATCACTGAGTATAAGTGATTGGCAAGGCAATTGAGAGATGCTTGCTTGATTTGGGCATTGAAAGAATTTTCAATATAACAGTAGACAATGCAAGATCAAATGATGTGGGAATTCAATACTTGAAAAAGATACTCAACAGTTGGAAGATGAGTGTTTTAAATGGTGAATTCTTACATATGTGATGTGGTGCACATATTTTGAGTTTAATTGTCAAATAGGGGTTGTCAGACTTAGATAAGTCTATTTTTAAGATCCGTTTTACAGTGAAGTATGCAAGGTCTTCTCCATCACGATTGCAAAGGTTTAAGGATTGTGTAGAGAAATGAAAGATAGAGAGTAAGAGTCTTATTTGCCTAGATGTTGATACTAGGTAAAACTCTACTTACTTGATGTTGAAATCTACTTTAAAATTTCAAAAGGCATTTGATTTGTTAGAGGCTATTGATAGTAAGTATGTAGAAAGCTTACTAGTTCAAAAAATAAGGGTTTGTCTAATGATGATGATTGGGAATATGCTTGGTGTTTACTTCATTTTCCTAAAATTTTCTATGAAACTACATTGAAATTGTTTGTGTCACTTTATGTAACTGGAAATTAATACATGAAAGAAATTTATGATATTGGGCTTGTTATTTCTAGGAGGTGTACCAGTGATGATATTAGTGTTAGTTTGATGGCTTCCAAGATGAAAAATAAGTTTGAAAAGTATTGGGAAAATGTGAGGAATATCAACATTATGTTGTTCATTGCAGTGGTTCTTGACCCTCGGTGTAAATTGGAGTATGTGGATTGAGTTATTAATAAATCCTATGATGTTGATAATGCTCAAGTGTTGAGAGAGAGGGTGAAACATGTTTTGGTCTCCATGTTTGAGTTTTATAGTTAAGCTAAGTCATTTCATAATGTTCAATCAAACAATCAAATTCAAGACACAAATGAGATGGAAGTTGATAGTGTAGAAGATGTTGTTGATTTTATGAATGGCACTGTATAAAAATCAAAAAGCAGGCCAATGAGGTGTAGATACCAAAATAGAATTGGATAAATATTTAGGGGATGAATGTGAATATCCAAAAATAAATAAATAAATCATTTGACATATTGGCTTGGTGGAAAGTTAATTTGTCTAAATATCAAGTGCTTTCTATAATGGCTCAATATGTATTAGCTATGCATGTATCTACAGTTGCATCTGAGTCAGTTTTTAGCACCGGAGGCCGTGTGCTCGATTCATTCCATAGTTCTCTAACTCCAATAATGGTGAAAGCTATCATTTGTGGACAAGATTGGCTACGAAGATAACATGGCTACATTCATTTAGAGGAGAGTTTAGAAGAAATTTAGAGTATGGAATCAGGTAAGCTTTTTGTTTTCTATTATATTTTTTCTTGTTCATTTTGATTTTGTTATGTTAATTCTAATTTGTGTTTGTCCTAGTCTTTTTTGAAGATATATTATGTATCAGTGAGGAGCATCCTCTTATTGCTATTGATGATTGAATGTTTATGGTTGTAGTCTTATGGAGCTCATTCAATTTAAATTTCCATGGTTGTGGTTTGTGGACCTTTGTTTAATGTTTATGGTTGTGAACTTGTGATTTGTGAACCTTTGAGGTAGTTTTGAATGTTTATAGTTGTGGCCTTGTGGACCTCATTGTATTTAAACTTTCATGGTTGTGGATCTGGTTTAATGTTTATGATTGTGGACTTGTGATTTGTAAACCTTGTTGAATGGCCAAGTATTGAAAGAAATATCTTATTGAATGTTTTTTGTAGAGATATTAAATATCTTATTGAATATTTGATTGTGTGCCATGAGCCATCCACTATGGCAAAAGACTTGAATGTGATTTGTGAACCTTGTAGAATGGCCAAGTGTTGTTGAAAGAAATTGCTTGTCCATTTGTTATTGAATGCTTTTCGTAGAGATATGAGATATCCTATTGAATATTTGAATGGGTTCAGCCCCACCTAAGATTGAAGCCATACAGCTTTAGAAAAGTTGCATTCAAAAAACAGATGTTCTTATGTTTCAGGTGTGTTATTGCACATAGTACAATTGATCACCTTCTTTCTTTCTACTCCAACTTGTTGTTTTTGTTTTCACAACCCTTAAGTAATATTTCTAGACTAAGATTAAACATCTATATGGGACTTTAAGGGCCCAAATTTTACTCCAATTTGCTTGTGAAATTGATGTTTCAGTTCCTGGTATACTAAACAGTTTGTAAGTTAACCGAATAGCTTTCACTATGGGGAGAAATAGTGATTTGTTGAATGGTCAGGTGTTTATTTATTTATTTTTTTGGACAGGTAAATGGCCAGGTATTTGAAACATCAAATGGCTAATTTATGGTATACTAAACTGTATGTTACAGACTTATTGAAACATCAAATGGCCAAGGTTGATTTACTAAACAACCTCCCCATAGTCCCCATGAAATCCCTTTACAACCCACTGAAATGAAAAAATGAAAATAAAATTCATTTTTTAATAAAAATGAAAAAAATCGAACCAAAGCTGGTTAACTGCTTGGTTCAGTTCGGTTTCGATTCAGACTAATGCAAAAACTGGTGATACTAGTTCGGCTTGTAAAATATGCCCATTGACACTCATAGCTTCAAGTAGAGGTGTAAATCGGGTCATGTTGGGCCGGAACAACACAACCCCCATGCGGCCCACACAAAGTGCGGGTCATGTCGTGTTGGCCCATAGGGCATCCTAGATCGTGCCTCCCTTCCTTAGGATAATTTGGGGGCTCAGTTCGACATGGCCCAAGCCCGCATGGTTACGTGCCATGCCATGGGTCGGGCTGGTCCCTGGCCTTATGTCAAGCCAGGCTGCGAATTAGGCCAAGCTATGAGTGGTCCGTTTTTTTTTTTTAAATGAAAAAGATGTTTAAATTTTTATTTCATATGATTTTTTGTATATTCAATTAGACCTATTCATGGACCAGGTAACCCGACGGCCCAGCCTGACCCATTATTTTTCAGGCTTTGACAAAATTTCAGGCTCGTTGGCTCGAGCTCAGGCTTTCTCAAATAAGCCCGACCCAATACTATTACATATGTAAAAAAATACTTATGTTCAAGGTTCAAAGTATTGACACAGACGTTGTATCGGTGTTTTTTATGTTATTTTTTTATTTTTTCAAAACCGGCTTAAAGGGGTCGGGTCAGTTTAAGTCCCGGCTACCATCTGAACCATGGTCTGACCCGATACAACTCCTGTAGGGGCGTATCAGGAAGCCATCAGCATGATACGTATCGGTCGATATGTGTCGATACTTCGAACCTTGCTTATGTTATATATAATAAATAAATATATATATATATATATATATATGCTTGTTAATTTATTAATAAATATGAATTTACTATTAGGAAATATAATAATAGTTTATAAAAGTATACCGAAAATAAGACATTTTGTGTATAGATTGGGCTTTGGGCTTTATATAAGGGTTGGCCTTGGGGTCAAGATTCTTACTAAAGTTATGGATTTCTCTTTTAATTTGGGATTTTTCTTGATTATACTTGTTTATACCATTTTTACCTTTTTCCTTTTCTTTATATTTTGAATTCAAAAGGTCTAAGGTTGGGCTTTGGTTCATGTATTGTGAAGTTATCAAGTAAGTTTATTTGATAGTTAAGATTCTTTATTCTGCAACTACAATAGGTTCATTAGGTGAACGATCCCTTGAGTGGATTTGGTGAATACCTAGGTAGGTGGTCAAATTATATCTCTTCTTTGTCTTTTTACATAAAAGTCCATGGGGGCAATGATCAAATGCGTCAATTACTAAGGATACTTCATTATAAGCCATGCATGTTTCAAGAACATTTTTTATGTATGAAGCAATACATGAAAATATGGAGTCTGATGATATGGCTAAAATGTTTGTCTTATGGCTTTAAACCATGTAGGTAAACTAAGTGAAGAAGATTGTTGCATGTAAAGAGTGCAAAATCTTAGACCAAGCCTAAAGAACGAGGAAAATACTAATCATCTCTTTCTGCATTGCTCCTATGCTTCACACGTGTGGTAACACTTTTTCTCATTGGTTAGAAGATAATTGATAGCACCTCTTGAAGTAGTTGATTTGTTCAAAACAGAGATGATGAATTTTGTGGCATTGTGTACACATCAGTTTTGTGGGGTCTATGGTGTGAGACAATTGCGATGAATTTTCTAGTGTATATTTTAATGAAGAGAAATGCAGTTTGAGTAGTTAATTAAACTCGTAATCTTAAGATCTCTGCCCTGGGCCATCATCTATAAAGAATTTTGTGTCTTACCTCTTAATGATTTATTAAGAGGGTGGGATATACCTTTTTGGAAGACTGTGTTATGATTCTGAATAGCTATTTATATTTCATATGTGATTGACAATATGAATAAACAAACCCAAGTAATTTGATATGTGTACCCTTGCAAATATATATAGACCTGTAGCACTAAAGTGAAAACAACTTCATTATTTTATGATTTTACTTAAACTATTATTTTCCCCTATGCTAGTTCTATTTATATATGGTGATGAGGGGTAATTTGGCCTGACCTATCGACACCCGGACACGTGGAAAGCAATCTGCTGACAGGATGATGACTCCGCATTTCCTGCCACCTCAGCAAGACAGGTCAGCTCGGGTACATCGAACACATCGACCAAGACCAAGGTATGAGTAGTTCATGATGGCCCGACTTGCCGAGGTTACACGTAACCAACTTCTAGAAGCTAGTCAACTGTCTCCAACCTCTCTGGGATCACATTGCACATATGCAAGCTTTATCCTTACTTATCCCGTCCAGATCGGATGAACTCAATAAGCCTTATTAGCTCATATGAAGTCCACCTTCGAGTGCATAATGGATCCCTAGCAGCACAGACTGATGACCTCAAAGGTGTTTCGTAAGACCTATGGCAACTCACTTATATAAGGGCACTAACCCCAACGTCACAAGGTACGTGTGATTATTTGCTCACTAGCCTTCTAGCATTTAAGGTTTAAGCTCGCATACCAGAGAACTAACTTAAGCATTGGAGCACCCACACTGGGTAAACCACCCTATGTCCTTTTAGTGTATTGTTCTTGTAGTTCGACCGGCCAACAAAAGCGGACCAACGTCCAAGCTACCCTCCAGCTAAGAGCATATAGATCACACACAATCATATGGAATTGGGATTTGCTTATCACTGAGGGCGCCTCACAATGACCTCACAAGCACATCCCACCGTGCATTGGGAACATCTCCCACAAATCTCTCTCTCTCTCTCTCTCTCTATATATATATATTAAAACAAAGCGGTCAAGAAATTTTCTCATTTTCTTGAAATTTGTACTTTTTTAATTGCATGTCATTTTTTAAACAACCAATGAGATACTCTCATTCCTCATCAAAATAATCTAAGATATCTCTCTTACCCAGACGTTTCCAACAATCTCCTCTCCTAAAATTTATCCCAAACTACATCCCCCACTTTCTTCTAAATCATCTCCAATTCCTATTTATCTCCTAAATTATCTATAATTTACTAAAACATTTATCTCCAAAAAATCTTTAATTCCTATTTATCCTCTTTGCCACTTTTTATCTATATCTATCTAAAGTAAGTTTAAATTATAAAATTTCTCCCCAAATTATCTTTAATAAACTTTAAAATAATTATAATAGATTTAATAATATTCATATTATTAATAGTTTTATATTTCTATAAAATTCATCACAAAATTATGTACTAAAAATATAATTATGATTTTCCAAATGATTCAAATTAAAAGTTATTCAAATAATAGAAAATTAAAATTAGAAAATAAAAAGATTAAGTCAATATTTCAATAACTAAATATCTTAAATAACAAAATACAAAAAATAGCTAAATAATTATATAGAGAAGTATTTAATTATTTTAATATTTTAATAAATAAATACCTTAAATTAAAATAGTGAGTATTTTAAATATTTCATATATTATTTAAATATTTAAAATACTAAATTTTTAAACAACAAAATATTTAACATAACTATATTTTAAATAGTTAAAATAACGAAATTATCAATAAAATAAAAAAACATAAGATAAAAATATCATAACATAATGATCAAATTAATAATAATTTAATATTTTTACAAAACTAATAATGAAATTATATAATAATAGTATAGTTAATAGTTTCAATAAAATCATAGCATAATATTCAAATTAAAAATAAATTAATATTTTTACAAAATTAATAATGAAATTATGTAATAATAGTATACTTAATATTTTTTACAAAATCATAACATATTATTAATAGTTTTAAATTCTTTCAAAATTCATCACGAAATTATGTACTAACAATATAAATAATGATTTTCCAGATTATTCAAATTCAATTTTATTCAAATAATAGAAATTTAACATTAAAAATAAAATATTATATCAATATTCCAATAACTAAATATCTTAAATAATAAATTACTAGAAATAGCTGAATAATTACATATAAAAATATTCCAATAACTAAATATCTTAAATTCAAATAACAAGTATTTTATATATTATTTAAATATTTAAATAACTAAATATTTTAAATAACAAAATATTTAATTTAACTATATTTTAGTTAAAATAACAAAATTACGCAATAAAATAAAAAATCCTAAACTAAAAAAAATCATAACATAATATTAAAATTAATAATAATAATAGAAGTAGTATAAACTTTAAAATATTTATACAAAACACAAAAAATAATTACAATAGATTTAATAATATTCATATTTGTACAAAATTCATCACAAAATTATGTACTAACAATATAAATTACCATTTTCCAGATTATTCAAATAATAGAAATTTAACAATAAAAAACAAAATACTATTTCAATATTTCAAAAACTACATATCTTAAATAACAAAATACTAAAAATAGCTAAATAATTATATAGACAAATAATTAATTATTTTAATAACTAAATATATTAAATTAAAATAATTTAATATTTTTACAAAATTAATAATGAACGTATGTAATAATAGAATAAATTAGAATTTTTAAAGATTGCTAAATTCAATAAATAATTAAAATTATAGAATTTAAATAACTAAATAATATTATAAATAACCAATTTCACTTACATAAATTAATAATTCTTGAAAAATAACTTTCAAAAAAATAATATTCATTAATAAGGATTTTAAAATATTAATATATATTTACTATATATTTATATACTAAAATTAATAATTATTGTATTTTCAGCAATTATTTATATTTTTATTATAAATATATTTTCAATAATTACGTATAAATCTATATTTGTTTTGTTATTTAACAGAACATTTTTAATAATTATTAGATATTAAACTACCATTGTTTAACTTTTTAAATTTAATTTATTATATGTATTGTATTTATTGTATTTTTGTTGTACTTTATTAATTGATATTTATTAGAGAATTAACTATTATTTGAGATTGCAATATTTATTGACTATCTTAATATACTTTTTAGAATTTTTAGTATTTTTGTAGTTATTGTAATTATTTTATTTTTATTAGTTATTTATTTTATTTTCAATAATCGTGTAATTTTGCTATAAAATATTAATTTCGATGAAATTAGGGGTGTTGATCATAGCCTGATTTAGTTCAGTTGTATGCTATTTGGCCAACCAAATCGACATGGTCATGTTGGAATTGGTTACCCGCAATCCACTGACCATTAGTGGAAACCAACTAAATCATGTTGTATTGGTTTGGGTTGATTTTCGGTTTGCTTAATTGGTTTTAAATAGTTAAAATAAAGAAATTATGTAATAAATTTTAAAATTTTGAAAAGTAGAAAAATAATTATAACATAATATTGAAATTAATAGCAATTTAATATTTTTACATAATATTTTAAATAACTAATTTCACTTATATCAATTAATAACTCGAGAAAATTACTTTCAAAAAATTAATATTTATTAATAATAATTTTAAACTCTTAATCTGTATTTATTATATAATTATATATGCTAAAATTAATATTTATTGTATTTCAGTAATTATTTATTATTTTTTGTGATAAATGTATTTTTAATTATTATGTATAAATTTATTTTGTTTTGTTATTTAATATAAAACTTTCAATAATTATTGGAGATTAAACTACTATTATTGAAATTTGTAATTTTAATTTATTGTACTTATTGTCAAGGTTTTTAAAACCAAACCGGTTAGAGATTCAGTTCTTAGGTCAAACGGTCCGACCATTCAAACCGAATGGATAGCCCATTTTGATACAAAATTAAAAAATAAAAAAATGGTCAAAACCGTTGAATGGTTCGACCGTTTGGGTCAGTGTTTTGTTGACCAAATGAATGCTTTGGGCAAATTAACGGTTTTGGGGTAAAACGGAACCGGTCAATCGGTTCTTGGTTTTTCCAGCCCAACCATCTAGTCCAGTTCAATTTTGAAAACCATGTTTATTGTATTTTTGTTATAACTTATTGATTAATGTTTATTAGAGATTAAACTATGATTTCAGATTATAGTATTTATTGACTAAGTTAATATATTTTTAGTACTTTTTGTATTTATTCATTATCAATATATTTCCAATAATTGTGTATTTTTTGCTATAAATTTTCAATAATTATTGGAGATTAAACTATTGTTATTTATTAGAGATGAGACTATCAATTTAGTTGAAATTACAAGTGTTCATGAGTTGATTCGGTTTTGTTGTTTGGCCAACCAAATGACCTAGTCAGGTTGGGGAGTTGGTTAGTTGAAACCAATTGACCTTTTGTAAAAACCGATCCACTCAAGTTGTATTGGTTTGGGTCAGATTTTTTGTTTGTTTAGTCAGTTCAAAAGATTTAAACTTAAAAATTATAGTATAATTATTAAAAATAAATTAAAAATTTAGATTTATGATATAAAACATTTTAGACTAAGAAATATGGGAAATTTCCCACTTTTCTATATTAAGATTTATATTTAAAATATAAAATATTAATATATATCCATGGTTAGGTCTTTCGATTTTAGTCGGTTTACAAATGGCCAAAGTGGAACTGATCCAACTTGGTCAAATTGGAAAATTTTTGAACCAAAGCCAACCTAAAATACTAGAAAACTGACCAACTCGGGTCGAGTTGATCGGATTGGTCGATTTCATTAGTTTGATGAATAAACCTAACTTAAATTAATTATTGTTATTTTTGTATTATAAAAAAATTGAATAAAAGTAGTATAGAAAATATGAATAATTATTAATTATTTAAAAAGTTTAAAATATAAAACAATTGTATACTCTTATGTGTTTCTATTAGTGTCATTCACTAAAACACCTTATAGTTTTACATATATTCTTAAACTTACCTTACAGTTTTCATTTTACTAAAACATCCCATACATTTTACAACTTATTTACTTAATCAACCTTTCGTTAAGGAATGCTTGTTTTGCCATTTGTCCCATGATTTTTTATTTTAAAAATACCCTTAACACTTTTTTTTTACATAATACAAAATTGACCAAATATTACCAATGTAGTGATTGTTGGTGTCTTATTAAGGGCAAAAAAGGTATTTTTATTTTTATTTTCTTTTGATTAAATTCATTTAAATGAACATTAGGATCAACACTGTCATCTAATGGAAGATTGATGAAATCAATTGCAAATTATAAGTGGTGTTTTAGTAAAATGCTAATTATATGATAGATGTTAGTAAATCCACCAAACTATAAGGGGTATTTTAATAAATGGCTCTTTCTATTATTTAGTTTTTGCTTAATAAATCTCGTGCATCACACGGGTCCCCGCTAGTAATAACAAATAAGTACAGGAGATGTTTCCAATGCATGGTGGGATGTGCCTCTGAGGCCGGTGTGAGATGCCTTGTGTGATGAGTAGATCCGGTCTCCCATATATGTAAAGCGACTCAGTCCATGTGGACTGCCGTCTCTCCTTCAAAACTCACCCCAAAATCCCTATACAACGCAATTTTCTCAATTTTCCAGATTTTTTGTATTTTTAAAACCACGTAATTGGGCTCCTTAAACCAATCAAATTTCACACTTTTCACCCCCTAAAATCTCTCTCTCTTGTTCCCAAGTCTCCGGTCCTTACTGTTACATTCACGTCTCACCCCCCAATAACTTCAAAGTCATGAGAAGTGGGGAAGTTACTCATTGATGAAACATTGATAATTTGAAATGCACTGAACTCTTTCTCGATCAATTTCACCTAAAAATTTTCTTTTTCCCCTACCAAATGAATCAAGTTTCAAGCATCGAGTTCTAGCATGTCATAGAGATTCGTAGGTTAGTTCGTGGAGACTTAGAGACCGGAACAAGGGCGAGAACTATTAACAGCAGTTTGGTTATCGTGAATGTTTCCTCCCTCATTGCCTCTCAGGTATGTCAACATTCTCTTTCGACAAATTTTCCGTTGTCTTTCTGACTTGAGTAGTCTTAGCCATGCACCAAAACTCAAAAGAGGGATGAAAACAGTGGAATATTTATATCATCTTCCGATGATTTTCTGGTTAAAAAAATATTGTTTCAGGTATTATTCCCTTGTTGGTGTCATTCTGGTGTGAATACGATGTGTCGATGTGGAGGGGTGAAAATCCATTGAAGTTGGCCCCTTGTATGTGCTATTGTGGTCACTAACGCAGTGACCACTGTAGTAATTTGTGAGTGAAGAAGAAAGGTATTACTCGTTGGGACTTGCGTGTCCGACCCAAACCGCATGAGTTTGGCGTTTGTGTACAATTTGATCCAGATCCATACCATCGCAACTTCGCAAGGGAATTTTTTTATCCTAGAGACTTACCGTGTTAGCTATGTAAATCAACCATTATAAATTTGCAGTAACTTGGAACTGAGCTAAGGAGTTCATGTGAGTCAGTTTTATTACAAATATGGACTAGCGGTGTGATTTGGTCAATTTAGACCATGTTTGGTTTAGTTCTCATTTTTTCTTATTCTTGCCCGATATGGAATTTTAAAACGGACAAGAATGAGTAAAATGATAAAATATTGTTATGAACCAAACGCTCTTTTCCTAAAAAAATGAATTATTTTTAAACCAACAAGTGCCTTACGTTTGCTCATTTTCATTCTTAAAAAGATTGTGTTAGTAGTCATAAACCACCAGCCTAGGTCTCTAAAATCATCAGCATAGATGTTTACCAGTAGGGTTGTCAATTGGACTAGATTTGGTCCAATCCGACCCAATCCAATATTGGTCCATTTACAAATAAACTGAACCAAATTCACAAAAACCAAGTCTAAATCTAGTCCAAATAAAATGCAAATGGACCATATTGGGTCCAATCCAATCAAAATTGAATTAAAGACCAAAATAACATGAAAAATCCATAAAATATATAAAAACACTACAAACACCTATTACAATCCAATCCAATTAAAATGCAAATGGACCAAATTGGGTCCAATTCAATTCAAAGTGAATGAATAAAAGTACTTTTGTAAAAGTGTTATTGTAAAAATACTTTTGTAGTACTTTCATAAAAGTACTTTGATAAAAAATACTTTCATAAAAGTGTTGTTGTAAAAGTACTTCTATAAAAATACTTTCATAAAAGTACTTTTGTAAATGTGCTTTCATAAAAGTACTTTTTTAAAAGTGGTTTCATAAAAGTACTTTTGTAAAAGTGTTTTCATAAAAGTACTTATGTATAAGTGATTTTGTAAAAGTACTTTTATAAAACTACTTTCATGTAAAAAGTACTTTTATAAAAGTTCTCCCATAAAAATACTTTTGTAAAAGTACTTTGCTTTCATAAAATTACTTTTATAAAAGTGCTTTCAAGAAAATGTTTTCATAAGTGTTTTTTTATGCTGGTGGTTTCTAACCACTGGCATAGAGTTTCTTTAAAGAATGAAAATGGGTAAGATGGGGCATGATTATTTTTCATGCTACAGGCTACCCCATTTTTTGTGCTATGGGCCGATTTTTCATTCTGAAAAGAATGAGGCCGATGGCAAGAATTTTGTAACCAAACGCTCTAATGTTATTCATTCTTGTTCATTCTGGGTAAGAATGAGTAAGAATTAAAAAAACGATGCCCTAAGCAGCGAACCAAACATGGCCTTGGCATCCCAAAAATAAAGAGAAATCCCCCTTGTTTTGCTACTTTGGCCACTATATCAAGCAACCATTGTAGCTAAAAGCGGGTTAAAAAAGATAGTTTAAACGAATCGGGTATTGGATAGTATGCTCCGGATCCGGTACCCTGACTCGACCCTGGTTTAATAGGTTATTTATTTTGTCGTTTATTACTGTCATTGTTAATCACCTTTAATATTTATGTTATCACTAATTTCCATTATTTAAAATTCAAGATTATTGAGAATAATTGAAATCGTCATTATTTGAAAATGAATATTATTAGTGATAGTCGAAAATTACTAAAAATAATTATTCAAAATCCATAGCAAATAGATGTTAGTTGAAAATTGCATAAAATATCATTGAAAATTGCAGTTAAGTGGAAAAAAATTGACAATTATTCAAAATTATTGATAATTCCCAAAAATTAGCGTAAATTATAATTGAATTTGGGTTGAATTCAACCTTACTTAATCCAACTGGACTTACACCCTGATTTGAATTCGATTCATTTATAATTAGATCAAATATGATTCACCCTAATGTTAGATTTTTTTTTTCTTTTTCTTTTTCAGTTTTGTGTGCTAACAAATCGACTCAAAGGAGCCCATGGTTTTGAATGAAGTTGGTCGAGTCCCCCTGATTGGCTGGTTCCTTCACTTATTGTCGTGTCTTTTCATTTGTTTGTTTGTTTTTTCTTTTCGAGTTTGTTAATTATTCCACCAACAAAAAAGCATTCACCCTAGCCGATGTGATATAATCTGATTTGAGTTGATTAAGCATGTATTTTCGTGTGGAAGTAGGTAACTGCCAAAACCAAAATAAAAGAGATAATCTGATTTGATTTGATTGATTTTAATTGCATGTTTTGGTGGTGGAAGAGAGAAAAGAAACGTAGGGGTAGGGAAGGGGAGAAAAGAGACGACATATGACGTGTCAAGGCTTGTTTTGATATATGGTAATGGATACTATTCAATACCCCAATGCAAAATGAATTCAGTTCAAGTTTGATATAAATTTGGTGGATAATATCTGATTTAAATGAACCAAATTTGCAAATACGTACATATGCCATATTCAATCAATTCACGGTCCTTTTTTCACCCCATTAATTTTCCTTTCAATTTTAATACATTTCACTATTCTCACACTTATACTCAACCAGCTAATTGGAATGTTCTTGCTAGGTCAACCAATATGAAGAGTTTTCAAGTAATTTTTATCAATTTTTGGATTCTATCGGTAATTTACCTATATTGATCAAAGCCCAGGGTTTGTTTGGTTTGTGGCTAGGATTAAAATTGGAATCTGGTTCCAATTGTAGCTGTTTGGTTCATTTAAGATTGTAATCGAAATGAACAAAATTTTTTCAAGTCTGCATTAATTTATTTATTGTGTTACCACTGCTTTACTAATATTTTATGAATATGTTATTATTAATTTTTAGTATATTATTATTATATTAGTATTAAATGATTAATATCTTAGTATTTATTATTAAATCATTAATGTTTTATTAATATATTAATAGTTTATTAAATTACTATTAGTCTTCTTATTATTGGCATTATTACTATTTCATTATTAGTTTATTTTTTTATATTAATTTTGTTTTATTGTTTTAATATTAATTTTTATTGAATATTTTTTGTTTTATAGTTATTTTGTTATATTATTATTATTGTTGTTGTCTTATTATCATTTTAATAATATTTTTTATTTAGTTATCAATGTTTTATTATTATTTCGTAAATAGTTTATTACCATTGTATTATTATTATTTTATTACTTTAATTATTATTGACCAAACTTTTACTTATTCCTTATTATTATTATATTTAATAATTAATATATTTATTTGTTATTGTTAATTTATAATACTATTATTTTATTATTCTTTTTACAAATATTTTGTTAATAGTTTATTAATCATTTATTGTTTAATTACTAATATGTTATTAATTTAATACTAGTTTAGAAAATTGTTGTTTTACTACTATTTTATTAGGAAAATCTATGATATTTGAAGTACAATATCATTGAGAGAGCTTTGACCAATCAAAGCACCCTTGTGAGTTGCGATGAACACCACCAGATTGGTCACCTCTTTTATGACATTGGTTAATTGGATGTATGCTTTTCCAGTATCATGGTCAAACAATGTTTTATTAATACTACGATTTGGGAGGGGGTGCAATGTTTTCAACCCGCCATTGATACAGTCGGTCGAACTGTTCGAATTGTCACCCAACCAGGATTTCAGGTCCGATTCAATCAAAAACCCGTCAGATGGTCAAAAACTATTGAATTGGTCAATAACCGTCCAACCCGACTAATTCAACCATTGACCCGCTCGACCCGATGACCGGGTCATGGGTTGCACACTCAATACATGCAAACT
Organism: Nelumbo nucifera; assembly: GCF_000365185.1. Next base: position 5,219,227 of record NW_010729075.1, read on the forward strand.
TTCAGATGCCATAATTTTACACTTTGATGTCCGATTGGGGTTTTTTTTTTTCTTTTTTTTTATTTTGGGTAACTTTTCAAAATCTATGCATCCCAATGAGCCATAGGCGCCTTGCCCCACTATTTTCGTGAAAACAACTCTTTTTGGCATCAATTTGCAAATTTTGCATTTTTTAGAAATTAAAACTAAATCAAGTATAAAATAATACATATAACATGTGTAAAATATATTTATACATTATTTATTGCGAAATTATATATTTACACACACACACATATATATGATGACAAAGCACGGTCTGAACCGATTGAACTAATGACCCACGACCGGTGACAAAAATGGTTCAACCTCCAAGTCAGTTTTTTTTTTTTTTGTTAGGAGTTCTTTACTGCACATACTATGAAATGGGAATTTCATTCCCAATGGGAGCACATAATGGCCATTCCCCTACTAGGGGTGTCAATTGGACTGGATTTGGCCAAATCCGATCCAGTCAAATGTGAATCTATTATAAATGGACCAGGTCCAATCCAATCCAATGAATATTTTGGACCATTTTTCAACTGGTCTAATTAAATGATTGGACCATCCAATCTGCTCAAATTCGTTTTGGTTTAGCTTGGTTTCCAACCCAAACTCGGTCAATTGACACCTATATTCTTATCTTATATCAACGAACCAGATATTGACTTAATCCAACCCAATCTCCAATATAAATTTATTACAGATGGACCATGTCCAATCCAATCTAATAAATATCTTGGACCGGATTGGTCAAATCCAATATGTCTTATTGGTTCGTCCAATTTGTCCATATTGATTTTGGACTGGATGGGGTCCAACACAAAACTGGTCCATTTACACACTTAGCCCTACACCCATTCCGCCAAGAATAAGAATTAGAATCTCATTCCAACTAGACAACCCATTAAAATAATCTCGTATAGACAACTATTATATGGAGCCAAATGGACCCTCAATTTATAACTTCCTTTAACAACCAAGTAGGTGTTTCATGTTTGGCATCAATGCCATGTCTGAAATCTGTTTTTTTTTTTTTTTTTCAAATGGATTCACCATTTTTTTTTCCGGAAAACATTTTCTTGGACCACACCTTGGAAAATCAATAAAGGTATGGTCTAAAAAATGCCCATTTTTACCATTTTCTCGTTTTTTTCCTACTATTGCTATCAACATTATGTTGACATGGCATTGAAAAATGCCTATGTGGCAGGAAAAATAATGGTCTCACATAAAAAAACTTGAAAAATGTTTTTTCCCATAAAACAACATGCCTATATAGCAACAAATCATGAGAAAATGACTTTGATGAAAGGGCATTGGTTCCAAACACCCCCAAAAGGCTATACAAAAGTTTGTTATGATGCATATGGCTAAAACCGAGAACCAAGGCCTTTCATGTGTTGAAGTGGCCCTATTAAGACGTCACTTGTGGGATCATGGCAAGACATCAAAGGCGTTGATTTCCATTAATTTGATAAATTGTGTCATGTCCTTGTTAAATCAGCATTTATCCCATCATGCTCATCCGTATGTATAGATATTCACAAAAATTGGTTTTGATTTATGTGCATGCCAACTATTGGTAAAATCTTCATTTTAATGCTTTCCCCAATGTTTGAATGTTTATTCAGTACTAGGATCCACCATATTGGAGACATATTTAAGACTACTAATTATGCACGTGCTTTGCATGTGGCAATTCTAGATGATCATAATGATAAATAATGTATCCAAATTTGTTTGTATAAAAATCATGTATTTTTTGTTTTTCATTATTAATTGAATGCCGATTGCAAAATCCAAATCCAATTATATAAACACATCATATTGGGCTGCAAAGTTTTACATATCATTGTTATGCCTAATTGCTTGGTTGTACTATTTTTTTGTAATGTTTTATCTTATTAGTGTATATATTTATCAAAAAAAATGTAATATTTAAAGAGAGGAAATTGAATGATGTGAAAATTAATAATTGAAATTACATTTTAAACCTCACAATTAAATGGAGATTAAATTCAAAAAACTGTGTAGTTTTAATTAAAAGAAAGTTCTACAATCTTATTCCTTATTCATGTTTTTAGAAGTAATATAAATATAGAATTATATATGTGTTCAAATTTTTTTTTTTATTTCTATGTGTGTACACAAACTTTATTTAATATGATAGATATATGATATTACATATGTGCCCAAATATTATTTTTTTTATAAGTTATCTATTTTTATGTTTTTTATATTTCTCTATATTTTATTATTTAATTATGACATTAAAGGTCAACACATTTGACCAAAAAGTTGAACCGTTGATCTCCATCCAATAGGAAAATAATTTAATTTTTGGCTAGTTTTAGATTATCTATTCATTCTCATCATAAAAGAAAAACATTGTTTATTACTCTTATTTTTTAATTTGATTAATAAAAATATCATAAATGTGTCTATTTTTTCTACATTTTATAATTTTTTATATTTATTTCTATTTACAAATTTTATTACCCAACTATGACTTCATGGGTTGACCAACTTTAACTAGATGGTTGAATTGCTTAGTCATCACTTGGATTATGGTTTTATATTCTTAAAAGTATTGGATACATACCTAATTAGTAGAATTTATTAGTGAAAAAATAACTTAAATTTAGGATTTAATAAGATAGAACGGACGTTAGCACATCAAATATATAACTTAATGTGAAGGATTTGAACGAAATGAAGAATAATAGTTCAAATTACATTTTTTTGCCCTTATAATTAAAAAAGTTACTAAATTCAAATTACATTTTTGACCATTTTTATATTTTCATTTGTATCAAAATAATTATAATTTATCACACTTAGTTTGTTTAATATGATGAATATACGATATTAGAGATGCGCCCAAATGTTTTTATTGCAAAATTGATGTATTTTTTATTTTTTTTGTTTTCTTAATTTTTATTATTGAATTATGACATTTAATATTGACACATGACCTAAAAGTTGAACTATCGACCTTGACCAAATAGGAAATCAATTTAATTTTTTGGTTGGTTTTAAAACTTGTATTTAATTTCCATTATCAATACAAATATTTATTCTTTATGATTATTTAACATGATTAATATAAAATATCAAAGAAATTACCCATTTTTTCTACTTTGTGGATTTGCTTCTATTTTAAATATTTTATTATTTAACTATGACATCATGGATTCACCCAATTGACCCCTCACAATTAAAGAATGACTAAATTCAAATATTGGGGTAGTTTAGTAAAAAAGAAAGTTCTATACCCTTATTATTGTTTAATATGTCAAATATATGATGCTAAAAATGTTTTCAAATTCTTCTTTAATTTTTTTTTGCATTTTATCTATTTTTCAAATTTTATTGTATAGCTATGGCAACATGAATTGACCCATTTGACCCCAAATGGTTTAATTTCTTACCACCACTTAGATGAAAATACTATTTTTCCATATAACTTTCAAAAGTGTAAGTTTTTATATTATTAGAATTATTAATTTATTATGTATGGTTTTAATTAGTAGAATTTAGTGATGGGAATAAATTAATGCTTTAAATATATGATATAACGAGGGTTGATGGTGCGCGATCTGGATGCTCCTAGCTGTAGGGCAGCTCGGACGTCTGTTGCCAAGTAGGTTGCTCGAATTGCAAAGAAAATGAGGATCAGAGAACCCAGGGTGGCTAACCCGGCGGGGCCACTCCAATGCTTAGGTCAGTAATAGTAATATGCGAGCTGAGAGTTTGGGAAATAGGAGAGCTAGAATGCACTTAATCGCACATACCTTTTGCCTCTGCGCCATTGGGGTTGGTGCCATTATATATGCTTTGTTTGGCATTGGCTTTACACACCACATCCAAGATTTCCAGGAGGTCGTGCCTAACCAGTCCGAAATCCTCGAAGGTAATCATCATGCACGTTGACCACCCTCTGGAACGTTCGGTGCGTGGGCCAACTTTCGAGAAATGTGGGAGTGTCAGGATATGCATGCCGAATTTGTCGACGAGCACATCTCGCAGGTCGCCACCTAGACCTCAATCAGGCTGGCACACCCTCGAGGGAGCTCACTCCTCGCGTCGAGGTTACATCGGCCAGTGACGAGGTGCATCTATCCGACCTGAGTTGTGGTTGAGGTCGCCAGGTTGGCAGTGAAGGTAGGTTGCCAGGTCAGGGCGAAGAGGAATTGCGATTTGGGACTCCAAGTCATTGCTTAGGTGGCGCTTATGTGTCATCCAGCTATTCCAAGATGCCATGTGTTATGATGTCATTGGAGGGCCAAATCCGCCCTCATCAATTACCCCCTACTCCCAAGTTGAGAGTAGCTCGATGAAGGGAGTAGATTGTTCATTTGGCCTGGAATGGCTATTTGATGAGCTCGTAGTTGTAAGCGTCGGTCAAATTTGCTTATTGTATCGGAAGAGTTCAAGTGTTTGCAGCCTTACACAGGACCTCACTGTCTTGATTCTCGGGGCACGAGAGCGAAGTCATCCGCTCGAGGAAAGGTGAAACAGGTACTCCGAGGACATCTACCTTATTAGGGATGCAACCGTCAAGGGGTTCTGCAATCCGACCATTACCTCGAGAGTGAAGCTCATCATGCCGTCCTCAAGAGGGGTTAATTGCGTGACTATTTGATTAGGTCGCTCCACCTAGGTAGACTTCAACGCAATGTCACTTGAACTGGTTCTCAAAAGAGTAGCCAGTGAGTTCGACACAGAGCCTAAAACCAAAGTGAAGAGATCGACCGAGTTTGTGTCCATCATGGTGCTGAGAGCGAACTAGTTTTTCCTTTGTTCTCTTTTTTGGATCTTATGTGGTGCCAAGTTCTTTTATCAGCTCGACACTTTAACCTTTAGGCTCTGGGAGTGACTCACGGTCCACTCTCTATTTCTATATCATTACTTTGAGATTGGCTTCCTCAAGAAGGTGCTTGCAAGATCATGGCGTGCTACTCCTGGAACCGCTGAGTGTCTGCTTCTATTAGAGTCATGGGAGGCTCACCCTAAGGGGGCAGCTTTGTTGTCTGCAGGTTGCTTACTCTCACGGGAACCATAAGGGGCTCGACCTATGAGGGTAGTTCCAATTTCAGCTCGCTTCCAACTCTCATGGGGGACATAAAAGCTCGACCTGCAGTAAGGCATCGCAGTTTGGGCTGGAGGTAGTCCGGGTTAGATCGTTGAGGCTCACCCGGGCTGGTTATTTTTTTTTGTTATCTTTGCAGGTTTTGTCATTACTTTTGACGTCAGATGATAAGTTGATGCCACGGTTGCACTGCATCAACCCTAAGAGACGTTGGTTTTCAACTCTTACGAGAATCCACAGGGAGCTAGACATGCGGGAGCAACTCGACTAGCTGTAGGTTGCCAACTCGCACGGGAGCCTTGAAAGGCTCAACCAGCAAGAGTGTCCGCACTACCCGTAGGCCGCTAATTCCCGCGGGAGCCGCGAAGGGTTCAACATGTAGGGGAGACATTGTGAAGAAGGCTAACGAGGCTCATCCGGGCTGAAATGAGGTTGGCAAAGCAGCTTAGTCGGTTGGCCATCAACTCCCGCGGGAATCACAAGGGGCTCTCGACCTGCGGGGGTGGCTCTACTCCGAAGCGCCTATCGCCAGACTGCTAGTTGTTAAGGTCATTTTGCTACTGATTGCTCGAATGCACCAAGCTTCTTGATTGTCACGGAGGAGGGTTCTCATGTTCTTGCCCCCCTAGTAATTGATTATTTGTTATCGATGTTGGTGCTGCTTAAAAATGCCTTTGAGTTAATAAAAAACATAAATTAGAGAGTGAGAACTCAAATTTTTAAAAGGTGAGATCTTAGCTTTCTAGAATAAGAAGACTTAGCCTTTTAGAAGGTGAGAACTTAGCTTCTTGTAGAGTTTCCCACAGACGGCGCCAATTGATGGTGCGCGATCTGGATGCTCATAGTTGTAGGGCAGCTCAGACGTTTATTGCCAAGTAGGTTGCTCGAACTGCAAAGAAGTGGAGGATCAGATAACTCGAGGTGGCTAACCCGGTTGGGTCGCTCCGATGCTTAAGTCAGTAATAGTAATATGCGAGCTGAGAGTTTGAGAAATAGGAGAGCTATAATGCACTTAATCACACGTACTTTCTGCCCCCCTGTGTCATTGGGGTTGGTGCCATTATATAGGCTTTGTTTGGCATGGGCTTCATGCACCGCATCCAAGATCTACGGGAAGTCATGCCTAACCGGTCCGAGATCCTCAGATGTAACCACCATGCACGTTGACCACCCTCCGGAACGTTCGGTGCGTGGGCCAACTTTTGAGAAACGTGGGAGTGTTGGGATATGCATGTTGAATTTGTCGGCGAGCACGTTTTGCAGGTCGCCACCTAGACCTCAATCAGGCTGGCACGTTTTCGAGGGAGGTCGCTCCTTGCGTCGAGGTCATATCGGCCTCAGACGAGGTGCTATAGGTCGGCCTCATACGAGGTGCTTCTAGCCGACCTGAGTTGTGGTCGAGGTCGCTAGGTTGGCGGTGAAAGCAAGTCGCCAGGTCAGGGCAAAGAGGAACCACAATATGGGATTCCAAGTCATTGCTTAGGTGGCACATATGTATTATCCAACTATTCCAAGATGTCATGTATCACGATGTCATTGAAGGGCCAAATCCTCCCTCATCAAGGGTAAATGAGAGTTAATACATTAAATGTGAAATGTAATAAGAAGGTACTGAATGAAATAATAGTATTTAAATTACATTTTCTACCCTCACAACAAAGGGATTTTATTTCAAAAAGAGGTATTTTAATCGATAAAAATTTCAGAAATTTTTTAAAGCTATTCATACTTTTTATAGTAGTATAGATATAGATATGGTTCAATGGCGCTAGTTATCGATAAACGGTTTATCAAATAGTTTATTGGTTTTGAAGACAAATGAAGTAAAAAGCTATATCAAACAGTTTGCTACGACCCGGGCAAACCCTAGCGATTAGCGAAGGCGGGACCGCGGGACTCAACCCCAGGTCTTCGCTACAGCCAGCTGGCACCCATGTCAAAACCCTAGAATTAAAAGACCTACGATGCCCTAAAGATATTTTTACGAACGCATTCTGAAGGCAGCGTTTTTTTCCCTTATTTTCCCCCGCTTTCGTGTCTGCGAGGCGAGGTCCGGTTTTCTGAGGATTCTGCTTTACCCGTTGAAGGTATGAAACATTCTCCAAGTCCAAGGTTTTGCTTTTTAATACTTCCTTTCCATCGGTTTGTCATGTTCTTCGATTTTCCTTGAACTCTGTATATATCGATTAGGGTTCAGCGTTGAAGCAGTTGCTTCTTTATCAGATCTTGGCCTTCTGCGAACATGTACTGTTAGTCTGTTAGCTGGGCTTGTTTCGTAGGTTGGTCTAGTATTTATTTGAGGCTACTGTTGCGTGGAGCTCCTGGAGATCTTAAATTTCAGGCGATTGCGTTTCTTATGATTGAAAAATATAATCTTGGATTCTTGGGTTTGGAGGATCCCTAAACTGCGTACTTTGATTTTCATCTGTTTTTCTCAGGATTTCATTCGGAACATTTATTTTCGTCATCATGTGTTTCTTGCTTTGCACGGATGGTTGGGATGTGCATTCACACTAAATAATAATGCTTCATCTGATTATTTTTATTTGTTTAACATGTGATTTTGTTTATTCCTGCATGCTTGGAGAAAGAGTGATGCTTTTTTTTTCACCCTGAACTTTATTGCATCCTTTTATTTATTCGTGTTGAGTTCGAGATTTTACAGACCCTTCTTCTAGACTCGCCATTATTAAAAATTTATGTACTAGTCTTAAATTCAATGGCATTTTTAATGGGATTCCTGTCTATTGCTTGTTATGTACTGGATTTTCCATGTGATTATGAAGGCGCTCTTTATCGTATGCTTGCATACCCGGTCAATGCTCTCTGTTGCGATGTACGTAAACCAGTTAGCCATTTGGGTATCCACGGATGCTTTCGTCCTGTTCTTAGTACTGTATAGGTGAAAGACAAGTAGACAACATAGGCCTACTGTGCTCTTATTTTTCCCTTTTTACAGGCTAGGGTCCTGTCACTATACTCTGTTGTGGCACTCACTGTCAACACACATCCTAAATTTAAACTGGAAGAACAAGACTTTTAATATCTTATATGTTCTAATTCTCAATCCTTTATTATTTGCAGAAGCTTAGTCTGGAAGTACATACTGAGAAGAATTTTCCATTATGGCTGGTCAGAGGAATAATCATGGGAAGCGTTCCCATTCTCAATCTGACTATTCTGAGAATGGTGGAAGTAAGAGAAGGAACCCTGGTGATGATAGGGATCAATATGCTCCTGGGCCAGATGATACAGTCTATCGCTATTTATGTCCTGGGAAAAAGATTGGAAGTATAATTGGGAAAGGAGGTGAGATTGTTAAGCAACTAAGATCAGAAAGTCAATCAAAGATTAGGATTGGTGAGACCATGCCAGGATGTGATGAGCGTGTTGTCACTATATTTAGTTCAAGCCGTAAAACTAATGAATTTGAAGATACTGGGGATTTTGTTTCCCCTGCACAAGATGCTCTCTTCAGGGTGCATGACAGACTTGTTGCGGATGATGCTCCTGTTGAAGATGCTGAAGAGGCTCAGCAAGTTACTGCTCGGCTGCTTGTACCATCAGATCAGATTGGCTGTATAATAGGGAAAGGTGGTCAGATAATTCAAAGTATACGCACTGACACTGGTGCTCAGATTCGCATTCTAAAGAATGAACATCTGCCTCCTTGTGCCTTGAATACTGATGAACTACTCCAGGTAATTTTTATGTTCCTTTTCTTATTTGCCCTTTAGTAGCATTTATATGCTTTGTTGTGATTGCACCATACATATTGGAATCATATATCATTAATATTCTCTTTCTCTCTTTCTTTCACCCTTCCATTTATCCACATCCCTCTATTTTCGCTTCACAACCCATAATTCAATTTTTTCCTTTATGCAAAAAAGATTTCAGTTGCTACAACGATATGATTGATCCATCATATAGTGACTGGTTTATTGGATCCAGATAATATGAAACAATGAGCTGGTTATTAGTTCTATAGTTATTAGTTAATACTAAGGGCTGATCCATTGTTTTTTGAATCTTGGCCTTAAGCTAAAATTAAATGTAAATAATAAAAAAACTGAGATTTTGGGTCAGACTAAAAAAAGGTTTGTGTTAATAATTACAAATATGTTACCCTTAGTGACAGTCCAATCACCTTTGCATCCTTTAAGTACTTCTCCCTGCCTTTTATGCATTTGCTAGGTCTGTATATACTAATAAGTGTGCATGTGCTTTGCATGTGATAAATTTTGATGATAGTAAATAATTTGTTTCTAAACATTTTTACAATATTTTTTATATTTCTATCTATATAAATTTATGCTTATTTTTCACACTTATTTTTGTTTTATATGATGAATATACAATATTAGAGATGTGCATAAATATTTTTCTAGATTTTTTTGTATTTTTTGTACATTTATGTGGTTTCATCTTTTTCAAATTATTATTATTATTTAATAAAAAGGTTGAATTGTTGATTCGTTAGAAAACAGGGAAACTACTTTTTTGCATTGTTTTTTTTTTAATTTGTATTTTATTTGTATCACCAATAAAAACAATTATTCTTTGTCACACTTAATATTCTTTAATATGGTTAATTAATATAGGGTTGAATGAAAAATGAGAATTAATACCATACATATAAAACTTAATGAGAGGGAATTGAATGAGGAGAAATGTATCAATTCATATTATATTTTGTTACCTCATAATTAGAGTGGGATCAAATTCATAGGTAAGGGTATTTTAGTTAAGAATAAGATTTAATGAATGTTGATGGGAATTGACACCTTAAATATAAAACTTAATGAGAGGGAATTAAAGGAGTTGAAAAGTGGGTATTCAAATTACATTTTTGTTCTTAAAATTTGAGAGGGACCAAATTCAAATATTGGGGTATTGTAGTCTAACAAAAGTTTTTTTTTTGATAAATTAGTCAAACAAAAGTTTTATACTATCATTTACACTTTTAGTAGTAGTATAGATTGAAACTACTCATGTTGGCTTGGGATTTGATGGAGCTGGTCCTATAAGTCAATGGTTTATTACTTGAATTTTAGTTTGTTTATTTGGAAGATGACATATTTGTGTAGTGTTAATTGTCCATTTGAACCATGCTATTAATTTTTGCAATATAAGTGCATTTGGTTTGTTACTTGCATTCTATGTTTTCTGTGTTTGTGTGTTCTGGTACCATTTTGTTTTGCTATAGATGCATTCATGAATGCATGCATGTATTGAATTTATATCGGGATTGGATGTTGTAGTATTTTATTTGATAAAGACCAAATATATTGATTAGGTGGATATTTATTTGCATGGATCTTACACCATTAGTGTGTATGTTGCTTGCAACTGTTCTGAAATGCTAGTCCTCCAACATTAAGTTGGTTTTATGAGGTTATTAACCTTAACGGTGATTGCACAATTTTTTTTGGTTATCAGATAACTGGGGATGCTGCACTTGTAAAGAAGGCTCTTTATCAAATATCGTCCCGTCTTCATGATAATCCCTCTCGCTCTCAACATCTGCTGACCTCTGCCATGTCAAACATGTATCACTCAAGTGGCCCATTTGTGGGTTCAAATGCAGGTCCACAAATTGTAGGCTTAGCTCCATTGGTTGGTCCTTATGGTGGATATAAAGGTGATGGAAGAAATGAATGGGGACACTCTTTTTATTCTGGTCCAAGAGATGAAGCCTCTACAAAGGAGTTCTCACTACGTTTGGTTTGTCCAACTGGAAATATTGGAGGAGTTATTGGGAAGGGTGGATCTATCATCAAGCAAATCAGGCAAGATTCTGGGGCAACAATAAAAGTTGATAGCTCTGCTGCTGAAGGAGATGATTGCATAATATCTATCTCGGCAAAGGAAGTAAGCTTCTTGTTTTTTCTATCTTCAAGTTTTGTATGGATAATTAAGTTGAAGCTAAATGGACACTGATGGTTAATTTGTAATTGCTGCTCATTTAATTCTAATCTATTATCTTTTATATATATAATTAACTTGAACTTTATTTGAATGGATGCTGGTGGTTAATTTGTAATGGCTCCTCTTTCAGCTCTTTGAAGATCCATTCTCTCCAACAATTGATGCAGCAATACGCTTGCAGCCCAAATGCAGTGAGAAAGCTGATAGAGAAACTGGTGATTCATCAATCACAACTCGTCTACTTGTGCCAACCTCACGTATTGGATGCCTTATTGGTAAAGGTGGGGCTATCATTACAGAGATGAGGAAAGTCACTAAAGCAAATATACGCATACTTTCAAAAGAAAACCTTCCAAAAGTTGCTTCTGAAGATGATGAGATGGTGCAGGTAAATGCACACTTGTATGGTGCATTTTCTGTTCCTTGCAACATTCATAGTGCCAGCTTTATGTGTTTGTGTTTTATTAAGATGATGTGATGCCTTTATTATTTTCTGTCCAGATTACTGGAGATCTAGACATTGCAAGGAATGCTCTGTTACATGTTACCACTCGGTTAAAAGCCAATTTCTTTGACAGAGAAGGTGCACTGAATGCATTTCCACCCGCTCTTCCTTATATTTCCATGTCAGCAGATGTTCCAGATGGTTCAAAATATAGCAGTAGGGATAACAAAACCCATGGACGTGGGTACTCCTCTTATCCTCTTGGATATGGTTCCAGTGATTTGCCCCCCAGTGACAGTTATGGAGGTTATGGCTCACAGGTAATGTTTTTTGCACATGCATATTTGGCTTATTTTTCCCTGGCTTCGGACATCATTTTTGCTTTTCTCTTGATTATCTAAAGCTGAGCCTGTTGAGCAACTTGCCAGATTTATGTAATTTTCCATTTTCCTTTTTTATGAATTATGTTTCTTTATCTTCTTACTGAATAAAAAAAATGTCTGTATCTTATTCAGAGTGGCAGTGGTTATGGATCATATGGTGGCTACTCTTCTGGCCGCTCTGGTAGTGCAGGGTAAGAATTTTTTGTTTATCTTCACCTATTAATGTCTTAATATTTTTAGCGTTATACTGTTGAAGGAATACATTTCTTTACACCTATTATCTTTCAAGAATAGTTATATATGGTTATCAAAAGTGTCTTTATTCATATATATGCAATGCTCCTAATTCTAAATTTAGCTAATTACTAATTAGCTTCCAAAAATTTTATTGTTTGATTATTATTGAGATTGTTCAATATCTTGGCCCTGATTTTTAGCTTCTGTTACCAGGTTATCTGGTCATAACCCTGTTTCCCATGGGAAACATCATGGTTATTAGAGTCCTCGATGATTAGGGCCTGCAGGTAGATTGTTGTCTTCCTTTACACTTTTTTGTTCTGTATACATAGCAAGTTGCTTTAATGTATGTTAGTCACATGATGATATTCTGCAATTTGCTATCTTAACCTACCCAGGCCTCCTATATTTAGATTTCTAATGCTCCTGTTTACCTTTGTTGCCTTCCCTGTCCATTAAAACAGCTGAGATCTATGAAGCCTGAAGCCAGCCTACTGCCTCTTTGATGAAGCCTCCAGCCTAAACCAGAAGACCAGATGAAAAAGGTTTGAGAAACTTGTGGCCCACCTATGAAGCTATTTTTAGGAGGACCAACATTATCTGGAGATTACCGTTGAACCTTTTTGCAGCCTTGACACCACATCTTACCGAGAGCTTTTATGATTTATGAGTTGCAGTAACATTACTCACTTATCTGTAAAAGTACATTGTACTTGGTGGCCATGATTCTCTTTGTTGGCAGTTCTACCAGTAACTCGGCTTTGATGTTAGATCTTGTCTGTATTGGTTAGTTATGCCTATTGCTAGGAAGTTATGAGTTTAGGCAGTGGAACCTGGAGTATTAGGTAGGGACTAAATTGTGGTGGAACTCATAGTTTACTTGGATCAGTTGTGGGCTTTAATGGCGTCATTTAGACATTTATGCTTTTTGTAACACTGGTTGAGAACTCTATCCTTATGAGTATTGTGTTTCTATTTTAATTGTTGTGCATTTGTTGCTTGTGCTTGGGTTCTCTTGGTAAATTTTTAATTGGATGTGCACAGACATGCTAGGCTGTCCTTCAATTCAGTTACTTGCAGTCCTCTTAGCATGCTTGTTCTTTGCTACCTGTGAGAGCAAGGACTCAGTGGTTGCTGATATTTAATTTGTATTTTAATGCCTTGTGATATTTAGTTGTTAGTTAAGAAAATGGGATGATGCTAATGCACAAGCTTCAGATTGGTTAAAAGGGAGGTTGTTCTGGCATTTTGGTGCTTGCTCAGGTTTTATTTTGGAAGCTATGATATGAATTTACAGTGGGTGAAAAGAACAGATCACATATGGTAGGTTGCAGATTTTTGTGATGCATGCTCTAATTGTCACATGATCACATCATTGTCCATTTATGGGAGGTGGTCCATGGCTTCAGTGGCTTTAGTAGATATGCATTAATTGAAAGAGGTAGGTTGATTCCTTATATGGTCTGTTAATGGCAATTTGCGGTTGTGATCAAATGTGATTTATGGTGCATGCACAATTTGGCAGGTCATATAGTCTGGATACAAGCAGGTAAGTTGTTTTGTGGCCTAATGAGATACCGATCAGGTAAATTCTCTTGTTGGTGAGACCTGCATAAGACAAATTTTACTAATTTGCTAGTAATTTGGCATATGCCTTGTTTCCTGATATTTTTTTATTTGGTTCTGCATATATGTTGGTAGTTCTATCCCATTTCCATCATTTGTGCATTCAAGGTTGGAAATGGTGTTTGTCACACTTTTGTGCTGCTTAATTTTTTATTTAGTTTTTTATTTAATCTGTTTGACCTTATTTCTGTTTCTCTTTTAGTTATTCCATTGAATAATATTTTTCTTCTAGCTAGTTTTAAGGTTCATGGTTTTTTCTTCTGGCCTGAACCAATTTCCAGGTTAACTATAGATTACACAACCATAACAACAGAAGGCTAATTGCTTTATTGTATTTTGCCCCTTTTAGCATATTTGCCAGGCACATCTTTTTGGATGTATTTCACCATGTAAAAAGTAAAAACATGCCAATTCTTTTTCATACTACGAAACAAGCCCCGAAGTTTTGTCCTTGGTATGTTTTATTGGGCTTTATGTTTTATATCAACTAGCTTATGAAAAATGAAGCACATATTGGTCATTAACTTTACTAGTTTTTTAAGGGTCAGTACTGCTAGGCCTCATTAATCCCGAGGCCGATAACTAAAGGGGGTGACAAGCTAGTGTCTTTTATTTTTATTTTTTTGGGTACATCGGAGTATGATCTAGTGTCTTTTATTGAGCAGTAGGTTTTATATTAATGAGCTTTTTATGAAAAATCAAGCAATGGATTTTTATATTCGCATGCTAGTTCTTTTTAAGTCCAGAATAGGGCTATGGTATGTGATGGCATGGTACATAAAACACAAATAAGAGATTGGCTTCTATAAACAAGGGTTTGTGGAGGATGAATCGAAGATGAGCTCCTCCATTAGTTTTCATTAACCTATGAATTCTCAATGGCGTCCATTTCCTCGAGTCCCAATATTTATCGTAAGGTGGACCATTTGAAGCTAAATGTCCATGTACTTCGATTTTTTAAGAACAGTTTCCTTATGAAAGGATCTGGGTTGCAAGGGTTGGATAACAGGTACCCATTTGGTTATGCTGTGCAGATAAGTAGTAATTGTGTACCAAATCTCTCTACCCTCTTGCAACTCCTAGAAAAAGAAAGGTTCTTAAGAAAGACGCCTTGGACTCATTTCCTCTCGCACTCCTGCAAGCTGCAACCGCTATTCCCTATTCAGGTGCATCTGGTCATGATACAATGTCATTCTCAGGATGCTTGATGCTTTTTTTCTTAGCTAGGAAAAGGCATTTTCCTCCATCGTGGTCATGGAAACAAGATTGACATTGACATTTGCAATGAGGGATATCTTTTACATTACATTATTATAAATTACATGGTTGAAATCAAAGGGGCTAATGAAAGTCATGGATGTGCGACATATTAGGTTGATGTTAGGGTATGAACCTTACGTCTTTCTCACCTAGAGTTATTATGATTTGGAGTCTTTTGTAGTCAAGTTGTTCTAATTTCTTTAGTTCAGAGTCTATGAGTATGATTGAGTTAAATTACTTAGTGATTATTAAAAGACATTAATGTCAGGCGCTCACATTTTTTTCCTTTTTATATGTTTTATGTTTATTTCTTTTGTTAGAATTGCCATAAATTATGCTGCTTGTGTCAAAATTGACTGAATACATTAAAGAAGTTTCATTGTGTCTTGTGTTTGTTGCTGACATACTATTAATTGATGAAACCAGCTAGACTGACATTATAAACGAGAGGGTTTTAGAAAGTACTTAATGAACAAGAGACTCTAAAATAAGTTCTGAAATCGGATATGGTCAATGTGAATTTAATTATTACTGGAGTGCAAACAAGGGTGACAATTGACGAGTCAATGTGACCGTTTCCTGTATCTTTGTTCATAACTCATGACAAAGGAGAATGCTTATATAACTATGGCGGGCAAAATGGAGGGGTGAATTCGTAGTCTTGCATGGCAGGCCAATGTCACTTGGGATGCACTTGGTATGGTTTCGAGACTACGAATGCAAGACTACCATGTTTTTAGGCATGTTTTTAGCATGCTTAAAAAACCAATAAAGTCTATGGGTAGTAAATGATGATAGAACTTTCACCATGTTTCGAGACTTTCCCCTTGAGTAAATGATGATAGAACTTAGGTGTATTAGTGACTTGTCTTTAGGAATCTCCATTATGCATAATTTCTTTCACTTAGGGGCCCTTCTTTTTTTAGGATTTTGAGTTGGGGGAAAGTTCGACAATGGGAATTTTGTTCTTATTGACTAAGAATCCCATGTTCTTTTTTCAGATTAATGCTAGGACCAGGGAATCTTTATATTCCTGGGTATCACTTGCCTTTTCCGACATGGGTGGAAAGTCTCCAACACTTGAATGTGGCAAAAATGTTCCTTTTAATGATTAATTTTTATAGTTAAAATAGTCGTGTCTTTTTTTGCTTGGGAAGTAAAAGAACATGGGTAAATACACTTCGGTAAGGGTTTGTCATAACTTTGAACATTAAATCTAGTCTTGGCACCTTTCACTCTGGCACATGGTTTGGATGGCCATAAATATCTATCATTCCTGATAAAAAAATGTGAACGCATGCGCCTAATTTTTCCAATTGTTCTTTGTTGGTCACCAACTGATGTGTCATGTCTTTCAATTATATTCTTGAAAATTACAACACGTTCCTTTTGGCTTAAATCATTATCGCAAATCTTCTCATTGAATGGGAGGATTGTTTAACCATCGTGCTTATGGGTATACATTTTGCACTTATGCCATATGCTACATATGTTTGATGTAAGCCTGATGATTGCATTACAAGAACGGAGATTTGAATGGTTCTCTTTGTCGTAGTCTGGCCATGTTTTGGTTGGGCTCCAAAGGCTACCTGTATGTAATAAACTGTTCTACATTTCACAATATGAGGGCTTGCTAAAATCATTTGTTTTCTTTGAAAGAGATGGTGCTGTTTCTAGATATTTCAAAGGGAATTATTTATGCTTTCAATGTTTCAAATGGCCTTCATGCTTCGATTGTTATATTTTTTGTCATTCTCTTATATTTCTCATACTTATGGGCTGTTCCGTACTACTTGGGATGCACTTGGTATGGTTTCAAATCCTGAGCAGAAGTGGATTTGTGCTCTAATTTTATAGGCATTTGCTAAAAACATGTTCTTTGTACTAAACCTATCAAGTATCAACAAATTAGTTTTTTTTTTCCTATATGTTTTCTTTCAGAACGAGTTTTTTCCCCCAAGAACAATGTATGCAAATTATTGATCATCCGATAATATTTGCAAACTCGTAATCTTGCACTCGAAGTTGGTCAATGGAAAAAGAGCTCAATTACGTTTCATCCACTATTATATGCTGCATGTTTATTCAAATTTGAAATCAATTATGTTAAAGATGTTACATATGTTAATTTTTTATTCATTCTCATTTCACCTATGGTACCAGATAATGGTGAATATACAATCACGGCTTTAACAACGTTAAAAGTTGCTACTTTTGAGAAATCATTCTGCGAGATTACGGAAAAACAGTCTTGTGCAACATGGACCTCCCCATGTAAAAGATGTAGATAAGTCATTTGATTGGGTAGAAAATTTCTTCCCAAAAATTCTTTCCATTCGGCACAGGAGAAATAAAATTGCTCCGAATAATGATCAATTTGCTTTTAAGCTTGGTCTTGCTCAAAATTTACATTGTGTACTCGTATTTTCGATTTGTCTGATCCAGTCCACCCCTCCCATCATCCCCAGTTCGTTCTGCATTCGGTCTCTTACAATCTTTTTTTTTTTTTTTAATCATGTTATTAAGTTCAAAGACGATATTTATGATGAAAAGAACATGGTATTTTTGGAGATGTGAAGTCCCTTTTGTTGTCAAATCTAACATCATTCGAACACACAAATATGCCAAAAGCGAAAAAAAAAACAACTTGACGCATTGTAACACTCAAGAGTCAAGTTGAACGGTATGAAATGTTCTGTCCACTGTAACTAGGCCCCTAGATATGGAGTTTCGATTAGCTAGGTGCCCCCCCGCCAGAGAAAAATAAAGTTTGGTGCAATGTCTCACTTGGTAATCCGTACTGAACCAAATCAATATCACTGATACCTCCCAAACATTGGAGAAATCCAAACATAATTCCATCAGGGAGTAATTGATTTTGAAGAGAAGCACTTTTCACAACCGCAGGGATATAGCCGCAAGATGATGATGGTGTAATTACTACCTATCTGAATAAATCCAGAATAGCATTGGGGTTTACCTTTTGGGCCCTGATCATCTTCTTTTGTAGTTCTCAAGTGATTACCCTATTCTCAAGTAATTAATTCCCTTTCTTTAGGAGCTGTTTTATATTTTTATATTTTTGTTTGCAGTGTAAACATTTAATAGTGCATCCTTCCAAGTTTCAAGTATCTAACACTACCTTTGCACAATTGTCATTGAGATGACTACATCTCGTGAAACTAGAACTATTTTGTGTTTTCATTACAGAAAGCTTTATTGATATTTATTTCTTTGTCATCTTGACCATTTGGATCATTTGGCCAAGTAGATTTTGTATCTTGGCTTCCAATTCTTGATTTCTAATAATCTATAACCATTGTATCTCATAGCCTGTCTTGATATGACCATTCTTTGGTGATTATGTGATTTGAGAAATAAGTGCTTGTGCTCAAGTGCTTATTCTAATTATTTATTTGAACAATTACTTGATGCTGTTTGATGATCGTTTTTTTTTTAGTGAAAGTGACATTTTTAACCCCTATTTACGCTTATTGTAAGTTGTAACAGAAACCTGGACAATGTTGGAGAAGATGATGCAGACGTAAACCCACATGCATCGAGGAGGAACAGAATGATTGAACAGAACATGAGCATGGATGTAAACAACCACAATTAAAGAGATCATAATAACAACATTGAAGGTAAAGTGGTACCAATTGATGAAGCTGTTGATTACTTTTTGTTCCTTCTTCAGAGGCGGAGTCAAACTGGTCGGTGTCAAATGGCACGCTGTATGGCTTGATCCCACCCCCACCTATGTTAATAAGCCCAAAGCCGTGAACAGCAAGCTCAAATGGGCTGCTGTGGAGCCGGAAGATTGATTCTGTTGTTGCATCCGGGCGGAGCAGGGGTGGACACAATGCCGACACCACCCTTGTTGAAGTTATGGCCACCACATTCGTTCGAAAGCTTTGTACCTAAATAAACAGATAAAGAATACATCCAGGAATTCGGTAAAAGGTTGTCATTGTACGAGTCAAGATTAATTAACGAGTTAATAACTAATGATTCACGTAACCAGTGAAAAGCATGGTTTTCAAAATCGGACCAGAAAATTGGATTTTCCTCAAAACTGTTGATTTTGGTCAGGAAACCGCTGAACAGGCTGGTTAACCGTTCAAACGGTTTTGATCATTTTTTATTTTTAAAAAATTTTAAATTTTTTTTGTCAGAATGGGCCAAACATTCGGTTTGAATGGTTGGACCGTTCAACCCAGTAATCAGACCCCTGACCGGTTCGGTTTTAGAAACCATGGTGAAAAATGTACTGCCCCAACTTTCTACCAAGGTTATATGCATTAGCAGTTTTCTGGTGGTTCTTCTGTCAGAGAAAACAGATCTGGCAAAAAACGCAAAGAAAGATATGTTGCCTTAAAATAGTTAAAAAAAAAAAACAGCGAAATAGAGAGTTTTGGTGTAATAGTAATGAAATAATCAGGAAAACAAGGAACCCATCAGTGGTTTCTTGGCTGTCCGAGAATTCGCTGATCGCCCCTCTGATAGCTGCCTCCGCTGTGCAAGTTTGACTGCACGAATGGAGAAGACAAGGGTTTTCTCCATTTGCGGGTGTAGTCTGGGAATATTGAATTTTTTTTTAGGGATTAGTTCGTCTCAAGTTTTTTGAAAAAACACTTATTGATTAAGCACTTGAAAAAAGCTTGCTAGGAGTTACTTATTTTCAAAATAAGTACTTATTCTTGGCTTTTTTACCAAACAGGAATAAGTGCTTATTTGTGCTTATTTTCCACTTATTGTGTGGTTTCATCACTTTAAACAAGTATTTATTTGAATAAGTACTTGTTTTAAGGAGAACTTAACAATACCTTATTGTAAGTATTTCTTTGAATAAGTACTTAAAATAAGTGGTGAGACCACATAATAAGTGGCAAATTAACACTTCTTTGTGTTTATTACTTAAAAAATGGTAAAATACAAAAACCTCCCTTATAGTTTCATTTTAACAAATACCTTCCTTGAACTTTTGAGAAATGCGACAAAATTTCCCTTTCATCACCTTCCTAGATGGAAAATGATAGATAGATGCACCGGTTTTTTCTTAATACCCATTCTACCATTTTAAGAATTATTTTACATATAAAAATGCTGAAATAACCCTGTTTTAACTCAACAAAAATGTTAAAAGATGATCGTGAGAGGAGGTTTTTGTCAAGTTAAAATAGTGTTATTTTAGTAATTTTGTATGTAAAATAATTTATAAAAGGGTAGAATGGGTATTTGGAAGAAATTGATGCATCGGTCTAACGTTTTCAATCTGGGAAGGTGAAAGAAGGGAGATTATTGTCGAGTTTCTCAAAAGTCTAGGGGAGGTATTTATTCAAAAATAGAGCCTAATCGAGCTTGGCTTGAGTAATAAAAAATTAAGCTCCAAATACCCATGCACCAGTTTAATTTTTTATCACTCAAGCTTGAGCTTGAATAACTAATCGAGCTTGCCTTGAGATTTAAAGTCAATTAAAGTAGAATTTAAATAGAGCCTAGTCGAATTTGAACCGTAACTATTCAATTAGGGCTTGATATGTGAATCTCCACTCTTTTTCTCTATTTTTTGCACCATTTTGGGCAACTCTTCATGGCTATAATTATTATTTCCACAAATATAAGTGCTTATTTGTTAAGCCACTCTTCAAACACTATAGCCCTAATAAGTAATTAAAATAAGTGTTAGTGGTTCGATAAAGAATCTCGCAAAAACTAATAATTGCTTATTCAAATAATTAGTTATGTAATAAACTCTTATTTCTTAAACCACTTATTCACCAAACATCATCCAAATAGCCCTAGCAAAATCACAAGATCAAGTGAACCAAGTCCTCTGTACTAGAGTCTCCACTAGTTGAAGTATGATTGGAGTCTGTGAGAGGAGGTTGTCTCCTGTGAGTGGAGTCCACTTATTTTTCACTTTCTCTTAGCTTCTTAACTCTACATCTGAAAATCCAACCGTGACAAGATTCCTCCCTTCCTAGCAATGGAAGGAGAGAAAACTTATCGGGGTGAATCATCAAAGAAGTTGCTGATTAAACGCTATCAAACAGTTTGGAGGCTGTATGCGAAGGTGTTATCTGATAAGCCTCTTAATGTCTTGGGGTGAAAGCTCAGATCCAAGGAATGTGGTGGTGGATTAAGGGTGAGATGTAGATTTTGAGGGCTAGTGAAGATATCCTATGGATCTCCTTCTCAAGAGAAAAAGACATAATCAAGATCCAAAGAGGGGAGCCATGGGCGATAAAAGAATATCCTCTACTATTGACAAGGTGCCCAAACTCAGTTATGGTTGAGGACTTGGAACTGAACAGCATCGACATGTGAATCCGTATAATGAATGTTCCCTTGGCTTATCGAACAAAGGAGATGGGAGAGGTGTTGGCTACGGAAGCAAGGGAAGTTATTGACTAGAAATCGAAGGAAGAGAAAAAAGTGAGGAAAACACAGGAATGTGATAAAGGAATTAGAGTGGACGTGAGAAAACCCATAGCTAAAGGCTCGAGTGGAGTTCTTGAGGATGGAAGGGAAGGCTGGTTCCCTTTTCAGTACGAAAATCTACGAATATTTTGTTATAACTGTGGTTTCTTGGGTCACACTGAAAAGTCATGCAAGGAAGTGATACACAAGAAGGATGCTGATGTTGAAGAGCTAGTAACCAAATTCCGGAACCATATGGTGGTAGATCATGAAGGAGTAGTAGATTACGAACCCTGGATGCGAGTTGAAATTGGTGATACAGGGGATAGATTTATTAATGTGAAAAAAATGTGAAAGAGACCAAGGTAGGAGGTCATGTGAAGCAACTAGAAGGGGAACCCATGAAAGAATCCAATGAAGCAATCGTGCCGGTGGATGGAGCTGTAGTGCTGAAAACTTAGAACGAGGTGTTCCAAGATGATGCAACAAGGTATCCAGTAAGACAAATTATTCCTGTAGGATGTAGATAGAGAAGAGCGCAACGAAGGTCATGTAAGCTCTCTTGAAAACATCAAAGTAATCCTATCGTCAGTAATTTTTTTCCGGTAGAGGGCGATGCCGATGGTAGATGAATAGTGGTTGCAGGGGAGCATTTATGGAGAGCAGCAAAATTTCACATTTCCAATACGCAAAGTCAGAGGAGGACAATCCGATCTTCCTTTTTTGCACCATAAAACAAGTAACTCAATACTTGCTATTGAAGCCTTGTCAGAAGAAGAAAGTGAAGTTGATGGACCTCTGAACTTTGAAGACCAACTTTCTGACAAAGAGATAGAATCCTCAGTTGGAAAGGACAAAGAAAGTGACTCAAAAGAGAAGCTAGCTCCTATAGCCCATGAGTCGAGTCTAGAAGAAATAAACGACCAACCCAAAGATCTGAATCCGATCCAACTCAATTTTACCCAAGATCCTAATCCAGGTAGATGGGTGGGTATCAGTGGAAAGAAAGAGGATGAGATATGGATATCAAGACTTGCTCGGAACTTTTGCAAATGAGGCGATTCCTTAGAACAAGGGAAGGGCAATGGCTTGAGTCAACGAACAAGACAAGAAGGTTGAACAAGAAGTCATGAAGCTCTTTAATTTTGATACGGGGTTAGGCGAAATCAAGGTAATCCTCACCGAATCTTTCCCCATTGCGACAAAGGTAACTAGAAGTAATCAATTTTCTTGTGAAATTTCTAAACCTTTACTTTTGAATGGCATAAAAGATTTTTCTGCTCCCTCTGATCAAAATAGTGGTGATGTTTTCTTCCAATTTCTTTCGTTGAATCAAATTTCTTTTTAGACAAAAAAAACAAGTAAAGGATTAAAAAGGGTTGATCAGAGTAAACCCTTAGTAGTTTTGGTAAGACAAAACTATGTCTTGAGGGAGTTGTCCCAGAACAACTCCCATTGTGTCAATGGAAATTATGTGATGGAACTAGACCTGTTCGTGGGCTAGGTTGGGCTTTGTCTATGTATCAACAGAATACATTTAGGCCCGAACCCGAGCCCGACCCAACCTTCGAGCCTATGTCTTGAGCCCGAGCCTGAGCCTCATATAAAGCCCAAAGTCCGAGCCTGAGCTCGAGCCCGACCAGAAATTTGAATACATAATTTTTTTCTTTTTTTATTCAATAAAAAGTATTTTATTTTTATATTAAAAATATTCAAAACTAAAAAATAATAAACATCTCACTATTAGTTGAAAAAATAGAAGAAGAAGAAAGAAAAATATGGTATATATATTTTTTATTATTTAATATATAGTATCATGTCGGGCTCGGGCTTTTTTGAGAAAGCATAAGCTTGGCCCAAAAAATGTCGGGCCCGGTGCTTTAGACCCAAGCCTGAGCCCACGGGCCTAAAATTATGACCAAGCCCAACTTATAACAGGCCAGGCCATTGGGCTAGCCGACCCATGGACAAGTCTAGTTGGAACTGCCATGGGTTGGGATCCCCCCTGACGGTTCGTGTAGTGAAAGAGACCTAGAGAAAAGATGGACAAAAAATTATCTTCTTCAGTGGAACAAAAACCAACTTGATAAATTGTAGGAAAAAATTTAAAAATCTGAGAAGATGAAACTGCTGGGGAGTTGATTCGGTTGGTCTTGCTGGGGGTTGGCTTTGTTTTGGGATGAATTTGTAGAGTTACAAGTAATCTGTGCAGAGAAAAATGTAATTCATACAAAAATAGAGGATTAGGAATTCAATAGAAGCTGGTAGTGCACCTTCATATATAGGGAACCTGAAAAAAGCCAAAGAACTCAATTTTGTGAGAAGTTATGTGGGATAGCAGTGAGAACATTTGGTCCTTGGTGTTGTATTGGGGTTTGTAATATGATGTTTAACTTGGATGATAAAATAGGAGGGGAAACTCTAACATTGTCCCTCATTAGGAAAAATAGAGGAATCATGAGAAATTGGGGGCTTGAAGAAATTCCAAGTAATGGACCAAGGTTTACTTGGTCAAATAAAAGGGAGAATTCAGATCTCATCCAGGTTAAATTGGATAGAAGTCTATGCAACCTAGACAGGAAGGAATGGTTCCCGGATGCTAAGGTTTTTGTTTCAACTTCTTATGGATCAGACCATCTCCCTTTTTGTTTAAATATAAACCCTATAGAACTAAAATGTAGAAGATCTTTTTGCTTTGAGGAAATGTGGGTCACACATGAGAAATGTGAAGAGATTATTGGGGATGGGTGGAGAAACCAACACGGCATAGAGGGGAACATGTCTGTGTCAAAAAAATGCAGAGGCCTTAGCAAAGTGCTGAAGAAATGGAATAAAGAGGAGTTTGGGAAAGTGCAGGAAAGAATTGAGACAATAAAACGAGAATTGGATGCTGAATTATCTAAGCATGGATCTGACTACAATCACCACAAAGTTTTCGGCTTAGAAAAACAACTGGATCTTTGGCTCAAGAGAGAAGAAATATTATGGGCCCAGAAATCTAGAGTGAACTAGATTAATTATGGTGATACGAACACAAGGTTTTTTCATAATTCAACTATAAGAATAAGAGCAAAGAGTAGAATTATGAAAATCAAAAGTGAGGATGGACAATGGATAGAGGGTGAGAACCATATTAAGAATGTTTTAGTTTCCTATTTTTAAGGGATTTATACCTCATCTAATCCAGTTAATATTGATGAAGTTCTAGAAGGTATTAGTTGTATGATCAACAATGAAGATAATGAAGGCCTTCAAAGGGCTATATTTGAGGAAGAAATCAAGGATGCTCTGTTTCCAATGGTTCCTAGGAAAGCTCCCAGACCTGATGTCTGGCCATCCATCTATTTTTTCAATGGTTTTGGTAGATTGTAAAAGAAGATGTGGTGAGGGAAGTAAGTGCTTTCTTTAGAGAGGGCTCCCTTAACAGGACATAAGCTTCACTTGTATAACTCTAATCCTAAAGGTTAAGAATTCAGAAACCCCTACTCATTTCAAACTGATTAGTCTGTCTAATACTATTTATCAATTAATAGCAAAAATTCTGGCCAATAGGCTGAAGTCTCTTCTTGATCAGCTAATCTCCAAGAATCAAAGATCTTTTATTCCAGGAAGATCTATCTCAGATAATATTCTTATTGCACATGAAATAATGCACTTCATGTGCCACACAAAAGCCAAGTCAGGCTTTATGGCAATCAAGCTAGACATGAGTAAAGCCTATGACAGGCTGGAATGGGTTTTCCGAAAAAAGCTATGGAGAATATGGGTTTTGGTAGAAAATGGATTGATTGGGTCATGACTTGTGTGTCTTTTGTCACATATCAAATTCTAGTCGATGGCTCCCCAAACAGGAGGATCTATCCCAAGAAGGGATTACGCCAGGGAGATCCTCTCTCCCCTACCTTTTCCTCCTTTGTTTTGATGTTTTCTTTACTATTCTGAATTACAAAGTTGAACATAATGAGTTTTTTGGTATTAAAATTTGCAATCAGGCTCTAATAATATCTAACTTGTTTTTTTTTTTTTTTTTGCAGCTGACAACTTTATTTTCTCTAAAGCTGAATTAGAGAGGTCGGCGCACTTCGAGATTCCATATCTCTCCATGAAAGAGCATCTGGTCAACAGGTGAATTATGGCAAATCTAAAGTCTTTTTTAGCCAATACCTACATCCTAAACTAAAAAAATTGGTATCTTCTTGTCTACACATTAAAAGAGTAGAAAAACCTTCTCTCTATCTAGGTACTCATCCCTTAATTGGAAGAAGGAAAAGTTAGACTTTCGAATACCTAGCTGAAAGGGTGGAGAGCAAAGCAAATGGGTGGAGAAGAGCTCTACTATCTCAGGCTGGAAAAGAAGATTGATCAAATCAGTCCTCTCTACTTTGCTGGCTTATTGCATGTCATGCTTCCTTCTCCCAAAGAAAACTTGTGAGTCAATGAAAAAATCTCAGAAAAGTTTTTGGTGGGGGAGATAGTGTGGAAAAGAAAAAATTAAGATGGTTCCAATGGAATCAAATTTGCAAAAATAAATTAAATGGGGGGTTGGGGTTCAGAGATTCACATTCTTTCAATTTAGCATTGTTTGTTAAGCTAGCCTGTAAACTTTGTTCAGATACATCTTGCCTTTGGGCTAGGACTCTTAAAACTAAGTATTATCCAAACATCCATTTTCTACATGTTGAACTAAAAAGTAGCCTATCTTGGGGTTGGAGAAGTGTATTCTTTGGAGGGTTAGTAATGGTGCTAATATTAAAGTGTGGGATGATCTATGGGTTTAGACCATTGAGGGTTTCATGCCAATGGGACCCCGGTCAACAGTTAATGCAAACCTTGTGGTAGCTGATCTAATTGATCATGTGCATAGATGTTGGAACAACAGAAGGATTAACTTAATTTTCCCCCTTTTATAGCTCAGCTCAGAAAATCCTTGAGATTGACCTCCTAAACAAGGGGGAAAGATTAACTTCGTGTATATATAATTTTTTTATTTTTTATAAAACATTTTTTCTCAAGTTGAACCGAGCTCAAGCTTATAAGTTTTTGACTCAAGCCGAGCTTGAGCTCGAGCTCGAGCCTCGTACTATTTGGCTTGACTCGGCTCAAGTCCACCCCTACTAATAGGGGAACTAGGGGTGTAAACGGATTGAATTCGAATCAGATCAGGCAATATCCGAATTCGAATCCAATTAGAAAATCTGATATTCAACGGATATTGGAAATTAATATCCAAATTCGAATCCAATTAAATATTTGAATATTCGATCTGATTAGAATTTGATTAATTAATTAATTTAGATAATTAATAAATATATAAAATAAATATTTTATTGATAGAAAGTATATAAATATATAAATTATTTATATAACTTAATTATTATATAAATTATATAAAATATTTTATATTATATATAAAAATTAAATAATCGATCGAATTTGGATATTTATCGAATCAAATCAAGTCATATCCGAATTTGACCGATTAGATATTTGAATTATCCGAATTTGATTTGATTATGTTGAATATCGAATTCGAAATCAGATTTTCAAATACCATTGACACCCCTAGATGCAACTAAGTGTGAATGGAAGAAGTTGTTCAAATCTATGTGTGAAATTCCAATGGACATTTCTGAAGCCTTTGCTAAAGACTTTATCAGATGTAACTAGTTGCTTAGGTTTTCTTTATTTCTATTTTGTTTTTGTGTTTATGTTGCATTTCTGTTGTTTTGTCTTTGCTCTTACTTTTCTTACCAAAAAAAGAGAAGTAGAGAAGACACAAATGGAGATCGCCTTAAAATCCCTACCATCCAGGTACAACTATTTTGGCACTCATGAATGTCCACATGTTAATTGAATTGCCTTCATAGATATAGTGGAATAGAGGAATAGTTGCCTCCAACCCCATTGGAGGACATGGCCCTGCCACCTCAGATCTAAACTCTAAACCCTTAAGCCCTAAAAGCTAACCTAGGGCTGTTCACGGGTCAGGTTGGGTCGGTTTACTATAGTTTTCCCAACCGACCCGACTTGGTCGGGTTACCTAACATAGAAACCGAAACCAACCCAGTGTTAAGCAAAACTGACTTCGTCGGTTTGAATCGGGTTGGGTCGGTTTTGGTCGGTTTCGGTTCTAAGTTCATCCCTATGATAAAATCTTGCTAATTTTAAAAACAATCATAAATTGAACATCATTTCAGCCATCTCCTATGATAAAATTTAAATGAAAAGTTAATCACAAAAGTTGTTCATTGATCACGATTCACTAATCCAAAGTTTCTTGCAACCATTCAAAAACTAGGTGGCCTAATGGGCTTTGGAACTTCATGTTTGAAATAGGAATTAAGTTGGTTCGGTTCGGGTCAGTTTCGGTTTTCTTGTGTGAAAACCGAAACCGACCCGAATAATTGATTTAGGAATTTGCACAACCCGAAACCGACCCGTGCTGATGAAAACCCGGCCAACTCGGGTTGGGTTGGTCCGGATTGGTCGGGTTGGGCCTTCTTATGAACAGCCCTAAACTAACCCTAAATCTTATACTCTATAATCTAAAATCTATACCCTTAAACCCTAAAGTCTAAATCCCAAAACCCTTAAATCCAAACTTTAAAAACCTTAGATCCTAAAATCTAAATTAAAACCTTAAAACCTAATGCGTTAATGCCTAAATCACTAAACCCTTAGAGCCTAACTCTAAAGCTAACATTTATTGTATAAAATAGGATGCATGTCTTCCAAATGGAAAGGAGCCTAGTATTTTTTGCAGGAATCAAATTTACCATGCGGTTCAGCCATTTTGGTTCTCATGAATTTTAATGTTTTATCTGAATGACAAAGCAGTCAGTCATGCAGTTGAGTTCGGCTTCAGTCCAGGCACCCTTGTCTCAAAGCCTTTTCCATCTTCTTTCCCCCTTTGCCAACCGTACCTTGTTTACCTTTATTTTCATTGTGAACTAGATCTATGAATAAAAAAAAGAAGGTTTTCTTCTTAGTTTGTTTATTCATCGATCTGGGTTTGATTGGTTTTACTGCACAATCCATCCTTCAAAGAGGGATGACTGGTTCTCCGTTTTTCCTGGGTCAAACCGCAACGCAAACGATAGAAATGGTTTTTTCTCATTATTTTGCATACGACCACCAAACAACAAGAAAACAATATCCTAGAAATGTGTTTCTGGAAATTTATATTCATAAAATCCATTTATTTTCTTCTTTTTTGCTTTCCCACCGAACGAAAAAAATGGAAAAAGGTTTTGGATCATTGGAGCTTTACTGAAAACAAGTGATGAACAGGGACAATGGAAGGGAGATAAGTTGGAAATTGGAGGATATATTTTGAGAAGGTAGAACGTTGTTGAACAGCTTGAAAGGAGGAGGGAAAAGAGCTGTGTACCTCCAAATGTGGCAGGAAAAAGGAGGCTGAATTCAGAGTTCAGACTTGAGACGACAAAACTGAACATGGGATCAGTTTCCCATGAGGAATCAAAGTTAGGTATAAGGCCACAGGAGCCCATGTCACACCATACCTACACCATAACCATGTTCACGAGATCCACCACCCAAAACTGCTCTGCGACTATCCCTTCTTTATCTCTCTGCCCATTTAATATCCAAAAACTTTTTTGTTCTCAGTCTGTCATATCTCTAGGGCTTCATTAAATACTTCTCTCATCTCTCTCTCTGGTCGTGTGAAGTGATAAACCCATTAAAGTTTGTCTGTTATCTGGTTAAAAATGTCTGTTTTCTGCTTCATACTCTCGTTTACTCCCCCCTCATTCTTTTTCCATATAACCTGTCCTAACTTTTTAAAGATTTATTTTTTGTTGCGTGAAATATACATGTTATGATCTCCCAACATGGAAAATTTATTATCAATTCATTGATGCTGAACCCAAACCCCCTAGAAAGAAACATAATGAACACGAGTCAGAAATCCATTCCTATTGTTAATGTTAATGTAAATGGATATAGAGCTGCAAACTATACCTGTTTGTTCAGGTTCTAAGTGGAATCTGATTAAGGCAATCTGAATTTGATCCCAAAATGGGTCCGCTCCAATTTTGAAATACATGTTTATATTAATATACGTAAGGAAAATACACTTCTGTTTTTTTTCGAAGCTGGAGTCTGGAGAATATGCTTCTGTTAATAGGAAAAGTCATACAATCAACTCTTATAGAACTTATTTTCAAGTTATTTCATCATGATATTGATATACAATATGAAAAATATTTTGATCATTAGTATTAGATATCCCAAATGAATTTGATTTATAACTAAGATTCATCTGAACCAGGCATACCAATTGGATCTGATCTGTCTGCAGCGTCATTTGAAAGAGCATAAATCAAATTTTGTTTTAAATGAATAAAGGAAACTTTTAGAAAATGTTAAAAAAACTGTAATTAAGTGCACACTTATAAATTATAACAGGCAGAACTGGTGAATTGCCTTTATTATTATTATATTTTTTTTTCTTTTTTCTTTGCAAAAGAGAGAAACAGGCGAAGGGGGTGTAGGATCTTTAATGTTTTTCATTTTAAATTTTGATGAGCCTAGGTTATTTAATGGGTGAAGCATTAAACCAGCTCGACCCTCGGGTTGACAGCAACAGATCCTTGGGCTTAGTTTTCCCTTGGTTTTTGCAACCCATGCACTGTCAAATCTAAGGGCATGAAGCATTGAAATCAGTACCATTACTTCTTTTGTGCCATTGGTTAAAAACTCCAGCGGCCCAATTCCTAACAGATCATAACCTGTTCCCCTCTAAACAAGATAGAATCCATAGGCGGCTACACAGCGGAACCAGCGCTCTTTATAAACACTGCTCGACACTCTCCCTCTCTCCAGGTCTCATTCGTCGAACTCCTGTCTACGGGGGCTTTCAGTCCAATCGGCTTCTCCCGTCTCCACCAGATTCTACAGTCTTGCCGCCTCCTCCCCTTCCCGATTCTTTCTGTAGGAATAAAAAGGAGGGTTCCTCTACTTCAACAAAAGCTTATGATCTTTCTCCTTTGGGAAAAACCATTCTTCATCTCTGAGTTGGGATTGGTTGGTTTCGTTGGAATATCCGTTTTAATCTAAGAGGGAAGTAATCCTTAATGGGGTTAGTGGGGTGCTCTGTTACGATCACAATGATTTGGGTTCATCTTACTTTTGGTATTATTCATCTAAGGTCTTGCATGTGGGAATGAGGTATCGTAGTGCAGCCAAGGATGACTTGCCGGCGACATATCTGTGTAGCAGTTGTTTCCTTTCATTTTGAAACCATGGCTCTGTTATAATTAAAGTGGATATGTCTGTGTATTAACATGCTTAGCGAAGTAAAAAAAAAATGTATTTAATTAACTTTGAGCATAACATGCAACTGTTAGACGATTCCCATGCTGGAGAAAAGGTTTCATCTTTCATGTAGAGAAGTCGATCGGCAAGTTGTCTTTGACTATATTTCTACCTCGTTTTCTCATGCTGGATCTGTGATGACTACGACGATGACGACGGCAGCTTGCGGTTCTGGTGGTGGTGCTGGTGCTCGTGATGATATGGTTTGGTAGCGAGATTTTAAATCGTTAGAAGATACATTTTTCCCTGTTTTATTTTGTTTTTGCCTGGTTATCTCGTTATTTTTGTTTCTCAAACTCAATATATCTCTGTTTGCAGATTTTGCCGAACTGACCACAATACAGCAAGGTGGTATTTGTTATATCTCCCAGCAAACTTGTGCTACACATTATTTACTATTTACTAATGGTGTTTCTTCTCTTCTGCTTTTGTTTTTCTGCATGAAGGAAAACAACTTCGTTCGAATAGTGGTGCTGGCCTTTTTATTGATGCCTTTGCCTTTTGCAGTATACCAGTTTTCCAAAACTTGTGCTAAACAAATGTTTCTGCAGTGAAATCAATCTATGGACGGGGAACAAAAGAGGACCTGTTTTTTTTTTTTTTTTTCCTTTCCTCTTTAAATGATGCGACCCACAAATTTGGCCAGAAATCTGAATGAGAAAATCCTAGTCTTCCTGACTTTTTTTTAATCTTCATTTTTCTTCTTTCCATCATTTCGTGCAAGCGGTTCAATACTGATCAGTTGTTAGAATTCTCGCTTACAGTTGGATTTTCTGTTTTTCTTTTCTTGTTACGTGGCTGACAGGATTAGCTTTTAACAATCCCATGATCAAAACATGTTATTAACCGTTCAAACTGCTCACTGTGATTGATTCCACCTGAGCTACTGTGCCGGTTGCCTCCGGGAAGTGGCACATCGTGGATCGTGGTGAATGGTGGTGGCGAGTGGAAATGTGTAAGAGACCGACAGATATGGAGATAGACCCAGACGTAGCCTGGATTGATTAGTCTTGTACTTCTGTTGAGCGTGAAGTCAGCTCACCTCTTGAGTTTTGATAGTTTCGCTTTTGGCTCACCTGTACCTCTTTTTGTTTCGCCTTTTGCTTTCCTCCTGTATCTGATCAGGTGACAATTCTGTTTGGATGACATCTACAATTCTGCTCTCCCAACCGTCCAAAAGTTATTCTTGATTTGCCACGCGTGGTGCATACGCGTTGGAATGGAGCAGTTGATGGCTTGGTACGAACCATTTGCCATGTTTCTTGGTTGACCGGCCAGAGCCCAGACTCCAGTCCACAAGCTAAATGACCAGATAACTCGTTTGTACAAAAGATTATTACCATCCTTTTTGCTGCAAAATATTGTTTTCTGTCCTGTAAATTATAAAAGCGGCAAGCGTTTCATCCTGAAAAGCACTCTAATGTAATAATACAAGCTTTAGAATCGATGGGTTCAGTCGTTTTGGTTTGATTTCTAACCAGTTTCAAACTATTTGTTGGTTCAAACTAATTCTATCGCTCTGGTTGAGAGGTTTTCATTCTCTTACATTAGACGCCATGATGCAACTCTGCGAGTGAATTAATTGTCCCGAAAACATGAAGCTACCTCGTTCCAATATTTTACTTACAACGAACTGATTCCTGTTTGGTGAAGTTGTTTTGTGACATGTAATGAATTCCGTGTCGTTGTATTTTTAGATGGCATATCTTTAAGTATGAATTTGATATAAGGCAAGATTTGGAGGATATTAATTAAAGATTTAATTACTAAAGGCTTTCTGTTTTTCTGTGACATTTTAGCAGTTATGGTCCGACCAATCTCAAAAGACAGGACTTAAGAGACTTCCTTCAAAAATAACTTTTCCCCACGAATACTAGATTTTAGTCATCTAAGTTATATCGCTTGGTTCCACCTTTTATATTAGCAGCCAATGTGGATCAAAACCATGACAAAAGCTTATTTATTATGTTAGATTTTTAAAGCTTTGGCTTTAGTAGCATTTGGATTGATTTAATAATGTTGTGTATATGCAACAGTTATAAATTGTTTCGTATTTTGGCTTTTATATAGGTTTGAAGCAAGGATACTCTATCTCCTAAGGTTATTATTATTATTATTGTTTAAGAGGTTCTTATTTGATGCCTGAAAATTATTTATGTAAATGATCATGTTCTTTATTACTCAATGCGAAGAGGGTGTCACAAGATCTCTTTTATTTAGAGATGACACAATTGTTACTAAATCAAGCAAAAGAGGCCTCTAGAATTTAATGCGTTTCATTCCAGTCTATGAAATGGCTTCTGGTAATTACAAAACAAAGAGAAATTGTGCTTTAATTGTTTACAAAACTATGAAGTTTTTGGTCTTGATCAAACAGGTGATAGGTTTAACTTAGAATCAATCAATTTCCCTTCACATACTTGTTCGAAGTTTTTGGTCAAAATGGCGGTAAAGTAACTCTCATCAAACATGTATTACAGAGTTTAGTTATTGATCATACTATTGGTGTTGTCTCTCCTTTCAAAGCAGTAAAAAATAAAATAAATAGCCTCCATGTTTGCTAATTTTCTTTGGTGAAATTCAGATTTTGGAAAGATACTGCATTGGATAATTAGTTGGCAAAAAAAAAACCGTAAACCTACCAAGGAAGGCGGCTTGGGCATTAGATCTTTGTTTGATGTTATTATTGTTTACAGTGTGAAAGCTTGGTTTAGAGTTCTTAGGGCTGCGTTTGGAAACGATGCAAATGGAGTGTAAATCTCAGTTTGGAGTAAATTTGCACGCTGGTTCATTTTTGTCCGTATTTGACAACATTAGTTTATGCATTGACAAATGAAAGACCAATGCATATTTACATTTATGATAAGATGTAAAAATACATCAATAAAAAAGAAATAAATTTGTATTCAAGTGGGCTTTTGATAAAAGAAAAACATATGTTTTATTAAAATTCATATTTGTATCTATTACAACTAAAAGTCTGTTTGGTAAGAAGGGAAAATTGTCAGTTCAAAACTAACCCAATTTTACAATTTATATAAACCGTTTTACACTTTACATTTTTGCATTTGCACTTATTTGCATCGTTTCCAAATACAGCCTAATGGCCAAAGCAACATTTGGACTAAATTTATTCACTCTAAATAGTAAGTAATACATCAAAGCAACTTCATTTCCTATGCTCTAAATTTTGGAAAGAGATGATCAAAATTAAGGATGTGACTTTCGTGAATAGTCAATAAATGGAAAATTTCCTTCTGGTATGATAATTGGAGTGATTTTGGTCCATTAATCTATGAGATTGAAACACATTGGCTGAAGAAATCATGCATGTTCTCCAATTAAATGGGGAGTGATCTTGTCAGTCCAAGTTTAAAGTCCCAACCCCAACCCCAACCCCAACCCCAACCCAAGGCACATAAAACATATATAAAAGGGGACGACCTTCACAACTTTATCTGCTTGGAATGATATTAGATCTAGATATCCGATTGTTTCGTGGCATAAAATTTGTGTGGAATATAGGCCTCTTTGATAAAACCTCTTTCTTCATGTGGAAATTCTTGCGTGAAGTCAATCCTTGTTGATGATTGTTAATGTTAGGAAGCAGGGAGTTTCCATGGTCTCTAAGTGTGTTTGCTACGGTAATAATCCAATATAATAAGACTTTTCAGCATCTATTTGTTGCATGTGTTATGGCTAGGGGTGTCAATTGGACTGGATTTGGTCTAATCTGATCCAGTCCACTGTGAATCTATTATAAATGGATCAGATCTAATCCAATCTAATGAATATTTTGAACCATTCCAATTCAATGTCTGGACTGCCCAATCCGTTCGATTGGTTTCTACTCAGACCCGGTCCATTGTTGACACCTATATTCTTATCTTATGCCAATGGACCAGATATTGGCTTAATCCAACCCAATCCAATATAAATTTATTACAGACGGACCAGGCCCAATCCAATGTAATAAATATTTTGGAATGGATTGGTCCAATCCAATGTCTTGTTGGCCCATTTAAATTGATTTTGGACTGGATGGGGTCCAATCCAATATGTCTTGCAACTCAATCTCTTATTAATTAAGAAAGTAACTATGACCATGTTTGGTTCAACTCTCATTCTTTCTCATTCTTACCCAAAATTCAAAAATGACAAGAATGAGTACAAATGGGCAGAATGAGAAAATATTGTTATGAACCAAACATTTTTTCCTAAAATATGATTTTTTTTTTTAAATTTACAAGTGCCCTATATTGCTCATTTTCATTCTTCAAAAAACTCTACCAATGGGCATAAACCGCCGCCTAATTTTCCAAAACCATCAACATAAATATTTACTGATGGATAACCGGTAGTCAATGTCCATTGGTGTAAGTTTCCACAGCAATATGCTAATAAACATTCGTGGCAACAGTTTTGTAGATCTAAACAATTGTTGGCATAGAATTTCTTTAAAGAATGAAAATGAGCAAAATGGGACATGATTATTTTTCATGCTGCAGGTTATCTTAATTTATAAACTATGGGTTTATTTTTCATTCAGAAAAGAATGAGGCCCCTGACAAGAATTTTATAACCAAATGTTCTAATGTTAAAATGTTATTTATTCTTACCCAGATTGAGCAAGAATTAAAAGTTTGAGGCCATAAAATCCCCTATCTATTCATATTTATAAACTTCTATAAAAAAATACAGATTCTGTTGCTCTTCATGTTTTGCGTCTCTCCATAAAATCCCCATTGTATTAAAGCAAAGAATTTAGATGGGTTGCGTGGAATTATCCAAGTGCTTACTTTGGATTTAGAGAAAAGCGATAGTTTCTTGCTTGTTGAAGCTATGTTGGATAAGATTCAGCATCCTCAAGTGTAACATATATCATGAGGAAAATTGCAGCATGCAAATTAAATTCATGCATAGTGTTCTAAGTTCTTAGCAAACCTGGGCGTGAAAGGAGAAAGAATTGTAGTTTTTGAGGATAGGAGTTCTTTAATTCTTTTCCTGCTACATTATTGAGTTTGATCAGGGAAGATCATCTTTAAATTCCCTCTGTTTTGATTGATTAGTTTGGTGGCTTCTTCTACTTTTGTTTGTTTGGTTTGCTGCTTCTTTGATAATGCTTAGTGCTCCCATGTATTCTTTGTTTTATGTTGGGGCGTTTGCAATGGGCTGGATTGAGTTTGTAAGGGAGAGCTATTTGTATCTTAGGTTAGGGGCAAGGTTGGCTACTTAATCCTCTGTAATATAATAGTTAATAAAATTTTAAGGTGGGCACCCCGATGCATCCAAGAATTAAAGTATCGGTATCAAGTATTGTATCGGACAAATTGGATATGAATACAAGTACGGATATGCTTCGGAAACACATGGATACACTATGGAAATACATACAAATTTCATAAATATATTAATAACACTAAATTTAAGATCAAAATGAACACAAAATAGTATATAAATACATAAAAAACGTATATATTAAGGATATATATATGAAGAAATATATTACGATTAATGAACCGGGATGCATAATTTTATTTGTAGTGCATCAATCAAGGGTCCAAGACACTAAACATATGCACCTGTTATATTTTAATTATTATATCAATTATTCTTTTTATTTTACTCTTTTCATTTTTTAACATTAAGAAAAAGTCAACTAAATATTAAAATTTTAAGTGCAAATTAAAATATCAATTAATAATTTATAAAAATTTCTAAGATGCATATCATGTACAAATTCATAGTTTTTATTACTAAAGTAATTATTCCATTATTACTATTTTTATTTATATAAATTTTATGAAAAAAAAAATCATTTTTTGAAATAAATGTAGATTAGTGGATTTGATAGATTCAATTTAATATTATATACTTCAATATTTTGTATATAATATTTTTATTTTTTGTAAATAAAAAATATGTTATTATTACTTATTAATGTAAATTAATATATTAGTTAATAACTAATAAAAGCATATAAAAATTTTAAGATTTATATCATGTGCAAATTTATTAATTTTAAGTATTAAAATAATTATTCTACTATTGATATTCTATTTGTATAAATTTCTTGATATTAAAAATCATATTTTTATATAAATGTGGGTTTGATACATTATTTATTCTATTAGTTTATAAAAGATTATTTTTAAATATTATTTTTTAACTTTTAGTTAGAGTTGTTAAATATGAATGTGTGTTTTTTATTTAAATTGCTTTTGAATAGAAGAAGTTAATAAAATTTATTTTATTTTACTTTATATCACGAAATGTAGCATGGCTTATTGGTTTGGAAACGCAACGAATTCTAAATGAGTGTAAGGTTATGGAGATTACTGAATGGATGCATTGCATACCAATGCATATCGGCGATACGCATCCGTATCCGTTCGATACGAACGATCGACGGGATACTCTTGTATTCATAGCGTATTCTGTATCGTTACAAGGTGATACCGATACGTTACGTCCCGTATCGGACGTATCGATATTTAAATCCTTGGATGCACCTACATTAAAGTTTGGGGGTTTAAAAAAGTGCTTTAATTTTAGGAAAAATTGCAGATTAGTACCATGTACTTTGGGCCTAGTGGTCTCCCCACTTTAAAACGCAACAATTTAGTATCCAAACTTTCAAAACGTGTCAATCTATTACCTACCTTAACCGGCCATTAAATGGCATTTGAAAAGACACAAAAACCTTTCGAGTGTCATCTAATTTTCTTTATCAACCATTCAAACGTTGATAAAAAATGAAGAGTCCCAAGTCCTTGCTTCTTCTATTCATGAAAGTCGGGGTCACCAGATTGTCCATAGAAACAACCCCAACTTTCTTGAATAAAAGAGACCAAAATTTGGAACTATTCATTTTTTATCAATTAAATTAATTTATTTTGGTTACAATTTTTCTGCAATCACTAATTGATGATGAGTTTGGAGTCGACTTCAAAGAATCAATTCTTATAATAAAATTTGAGCCCACAAAAGAATTAGATCCTACGATTTTTATAATTTCAGGCTTAGAACCACAAAAGTAATGAGAGAATCAATTCTCTGAAGGCATATGAAATGCACCTACACAGAAACCCCAAACTAATGAGCTTGTGGATGATTTCAATTCTAGTGTTTTGTACCAGTGACGAAATCATCCGGTTGGTGCTCTGGGTTTTGTAGTTTGTGGATTTGAGGCATGCTCTATACCATACTACCTTCAAGAATCTCATTTGTGGATTAAGCCAAGTTCTTGCCATGATCAGATAAGTTTACAAGACAAGAAAGAATGATTGGACCCTTTTTATGTTAGATCGGCATGAGATGCAACTTCTCTCCGGGCGGAGGGATGAGCTCTGAATTAATATTTCTATGTAATTTCGTTAGAAAGAGACACCTTTTAACTTGACACAGGGTAGAAAAACAGAAAATCATCAATCGGAACAGAAAACTCAGAATACAGGATGGTTGTATAGATCAGCAGGTAACACACCAAAACGTACAATAATCACAATAACTCAGAATACCATATAAACCCAGAATTCTCTGTAGTGTTTGGAGTCTCACCTCAGAAGAAACTGCATTGTTTACAGAGAAATCAGACCTTCCCTTACAAGCAGACCTAACAAGAGAACCACGAGACCAAGTGTGACGCATTGGGTGGTGGAGATGAGGGTCTGTGTATAGGCAGACAATGTTATCGCCGCACCGATCACTCCGATCAGAAAGGCGGTCCAGATCCGATCCATTTGTCCTTCTTCTTGTCCCCCCTTGTTTCGTTTCTTCCGGGGAGAAAGAGTGGGGATTTTATATTTTGTCGGTAAACCCTGGAAGCTTCAATTTCATCGTTTAGCTGAATCAAAAGAATAAAAAAAGCAGAGCCCAGAAGTGAGCGATTAGAGTGGGTGCAGATTGCCAGACTGTAGATCCAATTGGGAATTTGGAATGGATCTACATCTAGTCTAGTTCCCTTTGTTCATCGCTTTGGTTATGTAATCACAGCCATCCAATCGTGCCATTAATCGTTCCTTCTCATGTTCTTCTCAATCTCAACTACTGACTACTTCCTGAGGCATTTATATTGTTGGGGCTCAACCCATGAAGGAGATAACGGTGAGGGATAATATCGAATAGGATGCTCCAAAGGAACCAACCTTTGAGGATGCAATATTTAGAGCTCTGTTCATTAGTTTTTTTTTTTGCAAGGAAAGAGACCTGTAACAGCTTCATCAATGCGGGGGATCTTGCAGGGTAGAATAAATTGTAACTAGATTTAAAAGTTGTAGACCTCTAGTCTAGTAGATCATCTATGCTAAATAGCTTAAAAAAGCGTTAAAACTGATTTTGTAAACCAGTATTCGTTCAGCTTCTGATACTTCTTGCATCACATGCGTATTACTTTTGGTGGAGGGAAGTTCTAGCCTTCTAGGGCAGGGGATGGGTCAAGGCTATCTAACCAATTAATTAGATTATACCACACGCTATAGGTCTGTGTAAGGTGGTAACATTTATCATGGTTGATACGTATGCTAGGAATCAAGTATGGAAGTGTCCATTCTATCAACCTGTCAACTTTGTAGGTCCAGCAAATTGGAGAGAGCTACATCTCTTAAAAAGGAGATAATGTTGAGAGAGCAATCAACAGTTTCTTAGGTAGGGGAGGTTGGGGAGAGAGAAATCAACAGTTTCTTAGGTAGGGTTTTGCAAAATTAATGATGTGTATGCTCCACAACAACTCCAATCTCTCACTTTCACTTTGTGTGCATGGCTGACATGGGGTATTATTATTGGTTAATCAGTTCTTAATGCAGTCATCTAGTGCAGTTAATTTGAACTAGCCAACTAGGGGTGTGATTTTGGTCCAATTCGATCCAGTTCAATATGAATCCATTATAAATGGGCCAGGTCCAATCTAATCTGATGAATACTTTTGATCAATTTGGACTGG
The DNA here is from genome assembly GCF_000365185.1 of Nelumbo nucifera. The sequence goes on from NW_010729075.1 coordinate 5,258,928, forward strand.
TCCAATTTAATGTCCCGATTGTTCAATATGTTCAAATTGATTTTAATTTAGATTGGTTCCAGTCCAAGCCTCGTCTATTGGCACCTGTATTCTTATTTTTAATCAATGGACCGGATATTTGTTCAATCCAACCCAATCTTCATGACCAATCTAATTGCTTTTATTGAATGGTATTTTATTTTATTATTATTATTTTTGGATCTTGTTACCTCATTGAATAAATTGATTTGTCATAGATGATGATCATTTTGGAGTAAATAACAAGAAAATATACCAAAAAAAAAGAAACTCTTACAGATGAATAGAAAGAATAAAGATCTGTGTGCTTTGTCATCTAGGACCGTAGAGAATATAGTCCCCATCCACCTTGCTCTCTTGTAACCAAAAAAAAAAAAGAAAAAAAGTGGAGGGATCAATATAATCTCAAATTATAGTTATCAATAAATAAGTATTAAATTTTCAATTATTTGATTGAAGCATGTAGAAAATACAAACCATCAATTACCCTTTATATAAGATTCAAAACACTATTAAGGCCCCATTTGATTTATAGGAATAGGGGCCTAGAATTGGAATTGAAATGGTTTATTCTGATTCAAACTGTTTGGTTGGGTGAAATTAGAATCCCATTTTCATTCCTGGTGAAATGACATTCTCTTTTTTGAGGGAATGACCATTCCCTCCCCTTCCTTTGGGAATAAAATCCCATTCCTGCTGATTCCAATTTTCATTCTCATTCCTGTTTAAACCAAACAAATTATGAGAATAAATCATTTCAATTCTGATTCTAAAAGATTTTAATTCCGACTGCAAACCAAACAAACCCAACACATAATATATAAGCTCGTATGTCTTCCACAACAATTTAGGGGGCGTTCTTTTCATGGTTGTGTTTGTGTTTTATTTGGCTACAAACACAACTAACATTTTAGAAGGCATTTTTATTTTGTTGGTTTTTGAACCAGCAAATCATGGTTCTAGAACCAACAAAATCCCTGTTTTTTTTGACCACTATGAATGATAACTTAACACAACGTAACCAAATGGTTCAAAAAGAATGGCCAAGTGATTATGTATATCTTGAGCTATATTCCTATATTACATAGAATGTAATATATGTTTTATACCCGTGAAAAAGATATATAATTATATATTGTTAATAAAATATATGTATTTTCACATGTTGTATTATAGTTTTGATATATGATACACAAATACTCATACGGTGAAAGTTGAATGATGGGGGATGAATTGCTTCAATACATGAATCACATAAAAAACTAACAATATTGAATCCAAAAAAAAAAGTGAACCATGAAAAAAATAGCAATTGTATTTTTGTGTGATTCATAACACAACCACAACCATAGACATGAATCTCACACGACCTCACAGCATGTACCAATTGTACATTGGAAACATCTATATGAAAATGTTCCCAATATACAATGGGACGTGGCTGTGAAGTCAGTGTGAGGAGCATAACCCAATTCCATACACCGCAGATGTTTTGAAACACAACACCCTATTTTTAACTATGAAAAATTGAAAATAACATCTCCTTATTATAGAATTTTAATAAAGTCAATATATAAGTCAAAAAGGGTTGGGTTTTGCCCAATATTATATTTTATCCGTACTTGTATATGGGGTGTAAAATCTCCAAACCCATTTAGCTAAAAAAAAAATCGAAACTCATTTATGCCCCGATGTAATCCTCTTTTTGGGGCATAAATCTATTAATAGTCCTCTTATAAATCGCATCCTGTTCGAAACTTTAATATCAATCCACTGTGAAAATTCAGTCTACCCCTAAAAATCTTAACTCTATCGTAAGAGTGGACCAAACTATAAAACCCAAAAAAATAAAAAATAAATTATTAGGAAAGAGAAGAGGGAGAATGATAATGAAGAATGAAGACAAAAAAATCCGAGTCACATATGGGTCAGCGCCGCGTACACGAGACATGGTGTATAATTTCAATCCGAATCTGCTGCAATTGTGGTGTTTGTGCACCTCCATTCTTACATGCATGTGTGGTCGCATATACATTGGTACTTGACAGTTGACACGTGTATAATTTCTGAACCACAAAATTTGAAGCGGGGAGTTGTACAACATGTGGGCACCGTGGAATCTGATTAGACGGGACCCACATTTCGCCAAAACCAACTGCCCAGAGACTGTTATAGAGAAACACAATACGTGGCTCCTACCTGTCAACGGCCTTCTGATTGGCTGGTGTTTTTTTGGGTACGTCGCTGCTTTTTGTTTTTGCTTTTTCTTCCCTTTTTGCGTCGTTGTAATTGGGCATTGGGCTGGGCTGATTGTCCCCGGACACGGAGGAGTCTACAATTTTGGCCCCTTTTTACTCTCTCTCTCTCATTAGAAATTTAGAACTACTCTCCTCATTCTCTCGGTCTCGGGCCACCCAACTCTACAATCGAAGTTCTAAGTCCTGTCACCTGTGTTGGATTAATTTTTCTAGTCACTTCAATAAAAATAGAGTACGATTTTACTGTTGCCGTGAATATGTTTGGTTTGATAGAAAACAATACAAACGCGGAAAATTGAGGGAAACAAAATTTATGAAAATACTTAACAAACATGTCTCTTTTCTTACCCATTGGATTCTCAAAAATGAATTTCAAACTGTTACCCAAATGCTTAAAAGCAGCAGTGTCGTCGTGTAGGGCCTACGGCTGCAAATGGATCTGGCTAAATCGGACATAAAGTGTTTCTGTATTTTTCCATTCAAATTCAATCCTATCTATTCAGATTAAATTTAAATTCAAATTGCAATGAATCAAAACCATGTGGTTTCAAAACAGATTATTTCTCAAAATGAAAACACAAAAACATGTTCTTGAATAAGATTTTAAAAACATATTTCCATCTAATCATTCAACTTTATGTTCTATGAATCGTATAGTTTCTATACTAAAAAAATTATTTTTATTTTAAAAATCAATATTTTATTAGTTTCAAAAACATATTATTTTTTTAAATAAAATCAATTTATATTTGCAAAAATAAATAAAAATAAAAACATTTCATGTTGTAAAACGCTCATTATACATTAACCAATAATCAGAAGTTGATCTAAATTTATGGAATCCAATCTGATTTGTGAGTTATATGGATAGGGTTTGGGTGTGGATAGATGATCCTAAATGCAGTTAGTACCTTGTGGATAGGGTATCAGATCCCAGCTCAAAAAATTAAGAGTGAGTGGTTGTGGTTGTGACTAGTGATGAGCATAAAGCTTTATTTTTTATAAGTTCCAGACTCTTCTGCTTGTCGTTTCTCTTCTTTTTCTTTGTATATTGAGTTGACACTATTTGATAATTGATATTACCTTGAAATTAAATGTAGCAGTGCCAAATCCCCACAGGCCCCATCCCACTTTTCAAGGCAGAAGTCACGGGTTAAAGCCTTAGGAGGGCAGAGCTGTAAAATTACTCCTGTTTTTATATTGTTGGCTTTTCTGTAGTTTGCGACCTCTCTCAAATCTTGGAATCTGGTGGATTGAGAGAAGCGCTGCGAGCCGAAGCCGCTTTTATCGTTTTATCCCGTGCCGTTCTCTCTCTCTCTCTGACTCTGACCCAGTACTTTTTGGCTGGTAACTTATGCTGTGGCGGGTCCACATTGTCTTCTTTGTCTTTTTTTATTCTGAACTTCTAAACTCTTGTGGACGGCCGGCCTGCCTCAAACCGCTTTCCCCAAAGAAGGAAAAGAAAACAACCAGCTAACCTCCTTCTTCTACTTTGTTGGGAAAGAAGTTTGATCAAATGAGTCGAAGAAATAAAGCAGAGCTCAAGCACTTTTCACGGCACTGAAAAATTTTCTAATGCACTCTCAGTTCATTTTAATAAAAATAAGCAATTCATATTTCATAGTGTGCACTACAGTTTGACCAAACTAGCGAGCTTTATCTAAAAACCATAAAGCCCGCTTATGCAAATCGCATTTTTTGCACTGAGAAGAAGAAACAAATCGTACTTCTAAATGGTATATACATTCCTAGTAAATACCCAGAAAGAAAGAGTAAAAAAAAAAAATTGGAGCTGAGCTTTAATCTCAATGAAGTCCAATCCCAATACTTCTATTGGTTTATACGTTTGCCACCAAGATTGGATTTTCCTTGTCGAATTCGAAGCTTGAAGAGTTAGAGATGTTCTTCATTCTTGCACGAACCAAATCCTCCATTTCCTGTTTGCCCATGGATTTCGACGCCGAGTTTATAGAGATCTCGCCATTTGCAACTAACTTTTGCAGCTCCGATTCGTCAAGACCCTTCGCCGGTCCGAGACTACATCGTTCAGTCCCATGCTTTGCCAATGCATCCTTGAATTTCTTGATCTGAAAATGAAATATATATACAGAGAAACTTCATTCAATCCCATTCTCAAAACCAGGCCCGGATATAAATCCAATTTGATTACTGAGTTTGTGACTTACAGTTGCATTGGTGCAGCTGAAACTACAGAGACGACCCTCGGCTCCTCTGTAAAATCGGAAGAAAGGGAGCACATGTATGTTGAGACTGTAACACATGCTCTTGAGCTTTTCGTAATTAACCTTGACAAAGAGCGCATTTGGGTTCGACTCCGCCAGCTGGCAGATCTGAAACAGAGAAAGAACATTAACAAATTTCCCAAATTCCCTTTTGTTTTTCCCTGAGCATTCGGTGAGGAGATCAATTACCTTGGGATGCAGAGCCTTGCAACCACCACAACCAGGGGAGTAAAAATCGAGAACAACAAGCCTATCTCCGGCATTCAACAACACATCGACGAGTTCTTGCGCCGAATTGATGTCTATCATGTTGGGTTTCGGCGTCTTCTCCCACCATCTCAAAGCCCGACTTATACAGATTGAAGCTTGTGCCTGAAATCCGAGAGAGTTAAGTTATGGATATTACTCCAGCAAAAAGTAAAAAAAAAAAAAGAAAAAGAAAAAAAGAAAAACAAGAAGACAAGAGAACGCCTCTCCTGACTCCTATAGAGGGCTGAACGGAGAATCACATCACATACATGAACAGAAAACTTTGGAGAGGCTTTGACACTCCGATCACCTAAGCCCATCTGATCTGATACAATCACTTGCTGTCCCCTGAAGTCGCTCTTCAAGACAGGGAGATCTACTGATTGGGAATCTGCAATCTGAAAGGAACCCAAAGACGGAGATAAACCGAGGACGTTACTCGATCTCAAGGCAATCCCATTCGACCCGACAACATGGAAATCACTCCTCAGAGGAAACGCCATAACAAAATCAACGAAATATACCTTGGTAGTTCAACCGAAAAACTCAGAACCCCAAACTCAATCAAAACTAGGTTATACTTTCCAATCAAAATCGGTCCTTTTTGGCAACAGAAAACCAGCGAGTCTGAATGAATTTCAGCTGTTCCCAACAAACAAATCCAGAAACGCAGCTAAACCCACTTATCCTCTGAAGTCAAATTGGATTATTTTCAGTTGAAGATGGGGGATTTGAAAGGGACTCTTAATGGGTTTTGACAGATTCAGAGATGGAAAGGAGAAAGGGCGGAAGAGACTTGTTCAACGAGGGGGGCGAAGGAGGCGAGACGAGGCGAGCTGGAAGCCCGGAAATAAAGAAAGGTTTGGTGGGGCCTCTTTAATCCGATTAACTTTATCCATTTTCGATGTTTAAACTTTGATGACAAGTTGACAACGCAGAACGTGCTTCGTCGTTTGTCGTTCGTTTTGGTAGGTTTTAGTTACCGTTTTACCACATTCACAGTATTATTATTTATTTATGGATTTAATTCTGGGCCTGGATGGGCTCGGTTTTTTTGTTTATTTTAAACAATTCATGGTCATTTTTTAGGAGAAATGCGAGGGAATCTTAATCAGATGCACTTTCACTTTCTTAATTCAGATTGTGCACTTTTTAGGGGGTGTCTGGGACAATTGCGTTTATTTTTTCACTGAGTTTTTTCATAAAACGCCATCGATTTGAGTTTTTTCAAATTTTTGAAAAAAAAAACATTTTTTTTTATGGTGCCGTTTGGTTTCATTGCTGTTTTTTCAGCATACTTAGGAGCCATGTCAGCCACCAAACCAGAAAAAACTTTGTAGAAAGAAAATAATAAAAAATGGCGTTTTTTAAGCATGGGCAGTTTTTTTTGAAAAAACGACAACATTTTTTTATTATTTTTTGAGAAAACGACTAATCAAACAGGATATGCTGATGCGTTCTTTGCCGTTTCCTCAAAATCTGATGTGCCGAAAAAACGGCATGGTCACAACAAACACGACCTTAGTACTGGGGCCTCAGCATTTATCCCGTGAACGTGATGGGTACTTGAAATGGGGATTTGTTCCTCACAAAACGCATCTCACAGACTCACACTGATCTTACAACATATCTCACCGTATACTGGGAATATCTTCCTATAAATAACACCCATGTTTGGGGGATGTTCACCATGTGTGGCTGAGACGTGTTGTAATGTGGTGTGAGGATCACTTGTTAAGGAGCAGATCCGATTCGGGTGCTTGGGCTGCTGTAATTCCAAGTGTTTCCAATGACGTCACTAGCTATAATGTGCAGAGTGCGACCAAGAAGACTGGACCGGTTCTTCACACTTGGGGTCTCACACGCACATTCTATCATGTATCGGAAACATTTCTTATACTTATTTATTATTATTTACGGAAGATGTTCCCGATACACGATAGATATAGATATGAGGCGCCTATTTGTGAGGAGCAGATCCCGTGACTGTGTTGGGGGATCTTTCCTTCCGGTAAGTGAATAATTTGCTTACTGGATGTTAACAATTTGAGTCTCGTGTTAGTTATTGATGTTAATGAAAGGATAGGGTTGGGCAAAGGCAAAGTCATGAACCTGAAGGAGGCCTCAACGGTCAGTCTAAAGTGCCACCGCCTTTTCATCAATTAATTGTCTTAATTTATTCGCGCATGAATAAAATAAATGCGCTCTGATTATGGGGAAATTAAAAGCATTTTTTAATGAAAATCTTTCCACCCAAATCCACAACCTATTAATGATTAATAATTTTTTGCCACGGGGAGAGTTAGATGGACAATTCACGACTCTCCACCCTTGATATAACCATTACCACCTCAATGGCCAATAGGTCATTCTTGAAGTTCAGCAAGGGTGTGCTGTAGCTGAAGAGCTACCTACAAAATTACATGAAAATAGGGTAAGATAGACTGTTTTCATATCTGCGATCTATTTTTTATTTTATTTCCACTACTGCAGATAGGGATAACAATTTCCATACAACCCCCCGGGGCCCATTTCTTTCTTTTCTTTTTTTTTTTTATTACAACCTGGGTATGGATAGGATACAGCTAAATGCAACCTTTTTCAATCCATACATTTCAATTAGTATAATATAATACTCCCAAGTTGTAAGCCATTTAAACTTTTTTGAAATTAATCATGCTTTTAATGTTATGTGAAGAATAATTAATAGTTTGTGTTTTTTTTTATGTTTTTAATCAAATAATTGGTAATTTTGATATTTAATCACATTATTTTATTTGTTTATTATTTATATATAATAGGAAATAACAGAAAATTATATGTGAATTGTAGGCCCAACCTATCAACCCGATCTACCCTGCCCTTAATTGTGGACTACTCTCAAAATCCAATTTACTAGGGGTTTTTGAGGGTGGTATTTAGAGGTTTGGAAAGACAGGGTGGGCTAAAGTGTTATACATTAGAGGTTGGTTAGTGGAGCAAAAGCTTTACAAGGAGAGAGCCTTTAAGTGGGGTTGGGTTTGCACCTTCTCGTCAGATGACCACCTGACCTTACTGGTTCATTGGGCCAATTCAGAGTTCAGACCACTCATTAGGTGGAATGTTGTCTGATTTCTTCAAGTCTTACCATTCCCATCCTTTGTTTCAAATGAACATAGCGTTCTTAATTAAAGCATTCATCCACCAAGATTGAGTGTGATGAGTAGGACTGTTAATATTACCTGATTAATCGAGTCTGTCTTCAAAATTCGATCCAATTGAATTAGTTTTGCATCTCAACAAATTGGATCGGATCTGGATATACACCAAGCCAATTCAATAATACGGATATCGGAATATGAATGACTACGTTTTGATGAATACCACCGACCTAATCCATTAATATGAATAACCCTTCTAAAATTTAACAATTCAGATCTCCTGCCTACGACAATCCTATCCATGTCTACCCACATAATACTATAGCTGTAAATTTAGAACTCCTCCCCATAAATGATAACATGCAAACATGAGAGATGTTCTTAATTAGGTGTAATGAGATGCACATAGGGTTCTTGTGGGTAAGAGATTCGAACTCAAAATTTGATGAACAACAGTTAATCGTTTATCACTTTTATGATACCAATTGATTGGCTATAAGGTTTTAGATATAATGCCTTTTTTTTATATCATAGTCAAATTCATAAAATTAACATATATTTATTAACAAAATTTAAATATTGTTTTTTTTGTTGAAGTCTTAATGTTAAGTCTAATTTTAAATTATCATAATCTTAATTTTTAATTCATTTTATCAATACTAAATAATAATTACTAATTTATTTTATTAATAGATGTAATGTTTAATTATTTTCAATAGATATTATATTCCAAATCCTATATGAGTCTCATAAAAAACCAACTGATGATGTGAATTTGAATTTGAATACTAATAGGGTTGAATTCAAATGTATATAAATTCCATCTGAATCTGGCATATTAACAGCCGGAGAAAATAGAATTTGTAAATGCTACTCACAAAACGTGCCTCACACCAATCTTACTTATAGATAAGAATATCCAAGTATAAGAGATATTTCTAATATAAAGTTGTAAATGCTGTGAGATTGGTGTGAGGCCCATAAGACAAATCTGATCTAGAGAAAATGGAGGATACCAATGAAAAGAAGATAAATTTGGCAGATATTAACTTAGGTTGGCATAAGTTTCCCTCACTTTCCCCTCCTTCTCTACCTTTTCCTTCAAATCAAATACAGCCTTATTCAAGTAAAAGTTTGGTGATGGAAAGTAGAAACTATTTGAGTTGTGTTTCTTATTGTTCCATCGTTATTAATTTGATCACGGAAGTTATGTGGGCAATATATATAGCAATGAAGAAACAGCAAAAGCAAACGGAATTTTTATAACCGACTTAGCAGCAACAGTTGATGAAGAATTATTATTGTGTTGATTTTGGTAATTACGAGGGAGTCACAAATACCAAAGGAGATCCTACACAAATATCGTGGCTGTCCAATTGAAAAGATTAGGATTTAGTGTGATGCATGTCAAATAGGAGCCAAAATATTTGTAGAAAGAAATTTAACTGTTCCACAATTATATCCAACAAACACAAAAAATGCTTTTATTATATAATTATTGAAATGACTCCAGATTTCAAATTCCAGACCACAGATTTCAAATTAACTTTTGTTTGATTATATTCTCCATCATCCCTTTGTATATTTTGTTTTTTCTTGAAAAATTATATGTGGGTTCTGATTGGCTTTATTGACAATTCTCTATATTTATATCAATTTTTTGAATGAATGAAATAAACTTTAAACCTTAAGAAAAAAGGCTAAAATCATGGAGTGAATTCAACTCCAGGGTGTACATCTGGATTTTTTTTTTTATTTACATAATACACATTACAGTGGAATTGGAGGTGGGGTAGATAAAGTGCACCTCAGATTCACTGGCCATACCGCATAGATCCAGCAGTTTTATGGGTCTAATCCTGCACCTCCTCATTTATTTGGAAGGGTGCCAAGTGACCATATACATGCATTTATATCTGTATTTGTTGAATGGGTCGATAGTTCAACTGTCATGATCAATAGATTGATAAAACGGAATCAATTGTCTATACAGTTTTCGGGCCAAACAGTCCGATCATTCGGATCTGGTTTGAAAATATTAATTTTTAATTTAATTTATTTATGATATTCAACATCCAATTTCAATCTAAATTTAATTTGAATGCGATAATTAGATTCGATTCAAATTCGAATGCAAATAAATGAAATTAGGATTCGAGCCATTTGCAGTTCTATAAACTGTGATCCAATGCGATTTGATAGAGAAATGGAACTTTCTTTGGTCTGTCAAATCAAAGAAAGCCTAAGCCTTAGAAGAATTATTTGTTTTATACCCTTAAATAACTTCGATCCAAATCACCTTGGAAAGGGTTGGTTATAGACTGATTTCTACTGAGCAAGAAAATTTAGCAAAATATGATATGACAACCTTACACATTGTTGGCTAGAGTGATGAGCCCAGAGCCCATGGTTTAGAAATTTGATAGTGAGATAGCCCATGATTTGTGACTCTCAGGCCACAGCCAATGGCAAATGTAGTAAAAGGATGTTTAGGTAAGGTAGTATGGAGAAAGCCCATGGTTTTGGTATTGGGCCATCTGGACCTGGGTGAGCTTGTAATTTCATTTTTGTCCAAGGATGCCACGTGATAATACACTATTTAAGTGAAACAAAGCCGTGTTGTCATTAAAAGGCACTGAAGCAAATAACTATAATGAATATAGTCGTAATTAAACAAGCACAACAAGTATTGTGAAGCCAAACAGGGTGGGCCCTCGTGCTCGTGGGACAGGACACTATTGTGGAATAAACGATCATGCGGGAAAAGATAAGAACATGGTTTTGAAAATCGGATCGGACCGAATGATCGGATTAATTGACCCGGGAATTGGTTTCATTTCACCTTAAAATATTTTTTTGGCCAAAAATTGTTGATTTAGTTAATGATTTATTGATCTAGGCAGTTAATCATCAGTCTGAATAATGATTTTTAAGTATTTTTTATTTTATTTATTTTTTTAAGTCAGAGTGGACCATTTATTCAAACCAGACAGTTGAACTGTTCAACCCAGGAATCGATTCTCAGAACAGTTCCATATCGGGTCAACCTTGGATAAGAAGCTGAGTAAGATTGGAGGGGTTTGCTCAGATTTTCATCTGTTTTAGGTTCAGCTGGAGAATAATTTTAGTATCCGTTTGATCTGAACATTCAGTTAAGTTGCTTGCGCTGCTTTGAGACAATGAGAGGCTGAAGCAAGAGAGGCCAGAAAGATGACTGAATGATTTAACTGTGGATTTAGGCTTTCTGGATTCTTCCATGTAGAGCATGACTCACAAAGCGAGAAGCCGTTTTTTTCAGCCCACCCAAACGGATTCTTAGTAGTTTATGATTTTCCATTTTCATTGCTCCATGTGAGCTACCGACTACCGTATCTTCCAAGCAAGTAAGCTGGAATTGAATCTCTTACACATACCATCAAAACTGATGAAATCATCAAACAAACTCTAGTCCAGTATTAGAAGACCAACAATTCCAATTAGCCTTATCCTTTCAAGCAACGATAATAATGGACATTGAAGAGCCGCACCTTTCTCTCTCTCTCTCTAATAATGCTAATGGCTTTATTACTATCAAGATAAGTGAAGAGACCATAAATCATAATCTTGTTGAACTGCCCCTTTTTTTTGAAATAAAAACTTATCAAACTAATTGGGCAATAACATGAGCTGTTTTCATCTACATAACAGAACACAAATCCAATAATCCTAAAATCCTCAGATTTTTTTTTGGCTAAACATCCTTTTACTACAAATAATTGAGGTTCAACTTAGCCAGTTTATAGTTCGAAAGGGACTGCATCTTCTAAAACAGAGGTAGTTGTCGTTACAATTGAGTGATGGGAGAGAGAGAGAGTTCAAATAATTGAGTTGGATTAGGTCTACTTAGACCTTGCCTTTTTGTATACTGTTAGTTCATGCTTTCTTTTCTGTATACTGTTAAATCATAATCATAATCATGCATCTTCATCTTATCTTATATATATATATATATATATATTAATACGATTGGGATGTTCTCTCCATGCAGTAAATGGAATCTATTCGTGCAAGTAGATTTCTACATAAGAGCACCCACTTCCTATTAATTATATAAATTGTTAGATAATTATCTAATTATATAAATATATAATAGTTATTATATATAATTATAAATATTATTATTATAATTATTTAATTATACAAATATATAATAGTTATTATAAATATTACTAAAAACTAGATATCGAACCGTTTGAATAGTTTTGACCTTTATTTATTTTTGAATTTTTTTTGTCAGAATGGGCTGACCGTTCGACTTGGTAATCCACTTACCGGTTTGGTCTCCGGGTCAGTTTAAAAACAATGATGTTATGTCATTCGAGCGTGTGACTCATATGACCCGAAAATGGAACCGTTCTAGCCACCGGTTTTTGGGTCAACGGTTCAATTGTCCAGTTTGAATGATTAGATCGTTCGACCTGGTAACCGGACCCTTGACTGGTTTGGTCTCTGGGTCGATTTTAAAAGTCATGATGTTATGTCATTCGTGTGTGTGACTCATATGACTCGAAAATGGAACCGTTCTGGCCACTGGTTTTTGGGTTGACGGTTCAACCGTCCTGTTCAAACGGACGACCCATTCTGACAACAAAAATTATAGGCAAAAAATTGAGTGTGTGAGGTCCATTAAGTAGTACCATACGTGTTATGTCATTCGAGCGTGTGACACATACGACCTGAAAACGAAATCGTTTTGACCACCGGTTTTTGGGTTGACGGTTCGACTGTTCGGTTCGAACAGATGGCCTGTTCTAACAACAAAAATTAAAAAATAAAAAAAAATGACCAAAAACCATTAAACGGGTCAGTGGTTCAACCGCCCGAGTCAATGGGTCATTGACCAATTCAACTATTTTTGTCCAGGGACCGAGATTAGGATAAAATGGAACCGGTTGCCCGGATGGTTCCGAATTTAAAAAAAAAAAACAGCTAATTTTATGGGTGAATGGTTCGACCACTCGAGTCAATGGGTTGTTGATTGATTCAACGGTTTTTGGCCAGGGACCGGGTCAAAGGACCAACAGGTCGATGGTTCCATTCTTACAACAAAAATTATAGGCAAAAAATTGAGTTTGCGAGGTCCATTAAGCAATATCATATGTGTTATGTCATTCGAGCGTATCACTCATACAACTAAAAAACGAAACTATTCTGGCCACCGGTTTTTAGGTCGACGATTTGACCATTTGATTTGAATGGACGACCAGTTTTGACAACAAAAAATTACAAGCAAAAAATTACAAAACCGTTATGGCCATCGATTTTCGGGTTGACGGTTCGATCGTCCAGTTTAAACGGATGATCCACTCTAACAACAAAAATTACAGGCAAAAAATTGAGTGTGTGAGGTCCATTAAGTAGTATCATACGTGTTATGTCATTCGAGCATGTTACTCATACAACCTGAAAATGGAACCATTCTGGTCACCGGTTTTTGAGTTGACGGTTCAACCGTCCGATTCAAACGAACGGCCCGTTCTGACAACAAAAATTAAAAAATAAAAAATGGCTGAAAACCATCGAACGGGTCTACGGATTAATGGTTTGACCACTCGGGTCATTGGGTCATTGACCGATTCAACGGTTTTTGGCTGGGGACTGGGATTGGGGTAAAACGGAACTGGTTGTCTGGACGGTTCCCAATTAAAAAAATAAAAAAACAGATGACCCATTATGGCAAAAAAATTTCAAGCAAAAAATTGAGTGTGTGAGGTCCATTGATTAGTACCATACGTGTTATGCCATCCAAGTTTGTAACTCATACGACTTGAAAACAGAACCATTCTGGCCACTGATTCTCGGGTCGATGGTTCGATTGTTCGGTTTAAATGGATGGCCCGTTTTGACAAAATATTTAAAAAAAATAAAAAGACGATAAAAAACCATTGAACGGGTCAACGGTTCGACCATCTGGGTCAATGCATCGTTGACTGATTTAACGATTTTTGGTCTGGGACCGAGATTAGGATAAAACATAATCGATTTATCAGGATGGTTCTCAATAAAAAAAAAACAGCAAAAAACCATTAAATAAGTCAACAAATCAACGATTCGACCACTCAAATAAATGAATCATTGACCGATTCAACAGTTTTTGGCCAAAAACCGAATAAATGGGTCAACGGGTCGACGGTGCCATTTCAGCCCTCCACTAGTTTATCCTTATTCCAGAAATACTCAGAACCCACCCGTTTGATGTGAGGTCAGGTCATCTCTGATCTGTATCTGGATATGATCTTAGAGACTTTTGAGCCAAATTGAACTACAACACAAATCGACCACAAATCGAGTAAAGGGGCAGTGAGTGAATGTATACTTGTTTATAGCCTGGGCTTGAATAATTGTGATAATTGGGTGGGTTGGATGCGGGTTGAGGAGCAATCCACCCATAAACTACTAATACCCATTAATCACTCTTTTAAGTAGTACATCAGTGGGTCTAACTTTTCTTTATTTTTTAATTTAAGGAAATTTTGTTATGGTTTTTAAAAACGAATCGGAAACAGAATCGGTCAGGGGATCGGTTTTTGGTTAAGCGGTTCAATCATTCGAGTTGAACAGTTCAACCCGTGACATCATAAATAAATAAAAAATAAAAAATGTATTTATAAATAATAAAAATAGCATAAAATTAAATTAAAAACAGAAAAAATACAGAAAATAAAACTATCTAAATAAAAAATAATACAGTACAAAACACAGAGAAAATATAAAAATAAAATACAGAAAAAACACAAAAAAATTCAAAAAATATAGGAAAAACAGAAAATTGCAAACTCTCCATTCGCCGATCACCATTAATCGCCGTCAGATGCCGGAGGTGTTGGCTGCCGCAGGTGGTCAGTTGGGTGTGAGGGTTGAGAGGGGGGAAGGGTTAGAACGAAAATGGGGTTCTAATCCTAAAGGGACTAAACATTCGATTTTGGGTTGAGGATATTGAAGGCATTTTATTTTTTGTTTTTTTTTTTAATTTAAAACATTGAAAATAAAAAAAGTAACCTGCAAACCGCCGCCCGGGTCAAAAGGTTTAGCAGTCTGACCGCCCGAGTCACTGGTTTTCTGACTTTTTCAACATTTTTTAGAAATTTCCGGTTTTTAGTATAACCGGACCAGGGGGGCTGACTGATTACCGGTTTTTCCTCTCCGACCATCCTATCCCGTCCGATTTTGTAAACGATGATTGAAACCCATCGTATAAATCATACACTTATAATAATTTAAAACTTCTAAAACCAATACTTATGACACCATACCCCTTGTATTGGCATCAATTCCCCCATTGATACTATTCTCAACTGTACAATGATGTGAAAATTTATGAGATGAGTGTAAATGAAAATTCCTCTAGTTTTAAAAGCCCACCTAACAACATCACAAAAACATCTTAGAAAGGGAAGCCTGTCTGAGTGAGAGATTTTGAGAGACATCATTTCCTGCTTTATAAAATAGTCGGTACCCTTTACCCAATTCAATCCATGGATCCATTGGGTGAATCGACCCACTTCCAATTCCATATGCCAAAGTGGGTTGGGTGATAAACCACCAATCCTATGAATCTTTATTTATGAAGTTATTAACTTCTATGATGCTGAAAAAAGATATGCTACAAAAGAGGTTTGATCAATTATGGTTCCGATTAATTGATTAGAAGATTTTCAGATATCATGTCTATCTATCTGGTATCATAGTCGAATCCAGGATGTTTTCTCCCTAAATGAATTCGACATTTCGACCCTTACTATAGCCTAACTCCAGTATTGTCTTTCTCCTTTTTTCAATAAAGACAAACAAAGTTTGAACAAATTTTCACAAACAATGTTTTGGAATATTGGAGGATGCACATTTCAAATGCTTTCCCTTCCACTAGAAGTGGTGGTTGAGATGTTCTACTCCCAGCTTTTCCTCCCACTACAAGTCACGTATCTGTCACATGCTTTCTTCCCAGTTTCAACCCAAGCATCTAGGTGAGAGTTGAGACAAATCTCCCCAAATGCCATTTCAAATCCAACAAAATCTCTCCTTTTGTTTTCACACAGTGGTTAGATTTTATCTTTCTACTGCGAGGGAGGCCGGAGGGGTGTGTGAATATATTCCTACTTCCTAGGTTCTAGATATAATATATATATATATATATATTTATTTAAGTTCTTCTCTCCATTCATTTCCTTCTATACTTGGGATGATCATGGGCCGGGCCGGTTTTTTTATAACATACTAACAGCTTTTAAGGTGGCATGGGACCAGACCAGAACAGACCCTTGGGTCGTCTGGTCTTGGGTCAGGTCGGGTCGGGCATCCCGGTTGCCTGTTTAAATTGATAGAATTATATTTTATAAAAAGTATTTTGTTAACTTGATTATGTTTTACAATAAAAATCACCCAGGGCGAAATGATCAACCCTATTGTGCACCCTCTTTTAATGCTTTCCGTCAATTTGTTTCTTGCATTCAATTGTAGAAGTTGACATCCATGATCTTCCAAGAATATTTGTATGTATGCGAAAAGTAAAAGAAACAAATTATTATTATTATTATTATTATTATTATTATTATTATTATTATTATTATTATTATTATTATCCCTTGTAAAAAAGGAGAGTCGTGAAAATCATGTGTTATCTCCTCAAGTCTTGGTGGAATACTTTTTCACATCCCCCAAGGGTCACCTGGATAGGAAAAGATGATAACTAATTACATAAAATTTATTTATTCTAATTATTGATATATAACATGCGTTATTAATTTAAAATCCTGTTTATCACATTTTAAATGATTACTAATATTTGATTTTGTAAATTTATTTGCAGTTGAAGGATGTTTGGAATCCTTTTGATTGTATTCTTTCATTATTCAACCAAAGAGGGGATAGGGCCTAGGGAGTAGGGGCGATCATGGACTGGTCTCGGCTAGGCTTGGCACCTGTTATTAGGGCTATAGCCCAGACCCGGGTCCTTGGGCCGGGCCGGGCTTTTGGGTCTATCTCTTTAAACATATAACATTTAACTAGTGGAATGACAAGTAAAAATAAGAAAAAGTAAATGGATGAAAATGCATTTAGATTTTGATTTTTGTGTACTTTTTAAATGCCTCAATTCATTCATTTGGTTTTTTTCCTGTCTTAACTTAACTTATTGATTGGATTTACAGATTAAAATATTTGGACACTTGTCATTTGTGAGCATCCACTTTATATAACATATGATGTTATTAAAATATTTTGATTTAACTTTCATTCTCTGCTTGAAAACTAAGGCAAGTATTGGCATATAATATTATATGACATATAGTATATGTTATAATTCAATGAAAACATATATATTGTGGATTAGACTTGATTAGACTTGTTCATGGGCTGGGCCTGGGTTTGGCACAAAGCCCAAACTCGAAATAGTATGGTTTTGAACCAATTGATTGGGAACCGATCATAACTCCGAGTCAATATTTAGACCCCAAACCCATCTGACTGAGATTCGGGCCGGACAGTTGGACCATTTGACCTAGGAACCAATAATGGCCAAAGTTGTTCTATTTGCAGATCAGTTTTTAAAATCATGCAAAACAGTGTAAAGCCGAGCCTGAAGTCTAGCTTGTGAGAAGGTATAGAAATGATCACCTTTGCTAGGGAGAAAACTAGTGTTTTAACAACTGAGTTGAAAAAAGAGCCGGATGGTGGATCTATGGTTTAATCACTTAGATCAAATCAGTTAATTCATTATATCATAATTAAATAATAAAAATAAATAAAGTAGATAAATGTGCACATTTCTAATATTATATATTAGACATTAAATAAACCTGGGCTCTACATAAATAGCCCAAATCAACTCTCAATTAGTTTTTAAGCTGTCCACTTGAGCCTTTTTCAGACAGTTTATCCGGAACCCTTCAAACCAGCTGAACCAGTTTAATTGAATGTTCAGCTCAGCCCTCCCAAATGGACACAACGTTTATATTATTTGTACAGATGAACCGGATTTTCTGAACCGAAGCTTACATTCAGCTCAGCCCTCCCAAACAGGCCCTAGGTTTTGGAGGTTGCTGACCTTGCGGTTGTCTGACTTTTCCCTTCATTTTCTCTTTCTCCACTAATTCCGTGATGTTAATGAACTACTAGGATCTAGGACCATCCAGATCCAGATGGCGGAACCTATTGACTATTGTTGAGAAGCTACAAAGGAAAAAGCCACAACCTCTTGGTCTCAGGGTTGCCCGTCCGGGTCATAAGGAATATGAACTAAGCATGCATTTCTACGTTGGTTGTTGATACTCTCTCAAGTCCCCAACTCCCAACCGACTGGGCCGAAGGTGTATTACTTTTTCTAATGGGATAACTCTTTTTTTACCAAAGCTGAACCTCTTGTATAGAAAGACTGAAAGACTACCTGGTACAAATTGCGATCGGATGGGCTACACATTTTATTGTTACAATGCAGGCTGAACTTTCATTTGCGTTGTAATTGTTCTTTTGGAGAGACGTGTAAAAGTAGGTGGGTTAATACTCCCGTTATTCATTTTTTTTCATTTTCTTCAAAAAAAAAAAAACTGAAAATGCTTTTTTCGGCAAGTCCTCTATATTCTTTGTCCTGTCTGTTTGTATTTAGGGAGGAAGGCTTTAAAATTTAAACAACGAAGAGAGCATCTCAATGGGTAGAAAGCTAAATGGAATTTGGAGTGGGTGGTGGAAGAAGACTTGAAGAACTCTGTGGTAGAAAAGAAGTTTTTCGGCAAGCCCTGCATCCTCTATTCTTCAGATGGAAGACATACATTGATTACTCTCTCTCTCTCTCTAGGTTCTTGGGTGAAAGGATTTGAATAGGGTGAAACTTATTTTTTGAAAGTGTTTTAGACTTTTAGGGTGGAAGGTTTTTAACAA
The DNA here is from genome assembly GCF_000365185.1 of Nelumbo nucifera. Next base: position 5,277,747 of record NW_010729075.1, read on the forward strand.
GGCAAAACTTCATAAATAGTTGCTTGACCAAAGTCCTCTTGCCCGGTTGCCCCTACGGCAATAATGTCGAACCCTTGAACCTCTTCCTCTCCCCTTGTCTTTTTTGCCCAGTGTCTCATTCTTTTAAAGACTCTAATGCATCATATTGCACAACTAGTTGGGATCTCTCCATTTGCAACATACTTAATAAAGGTATTAAGATCTTTTAATAAAAGCTAATTAATATGGTTTGATTAAATATCATATAAAAAATCTATGAGATTTCAGAAATCTTCAAAAAGACAATCAAAGCCTTCATGTATAATTTATTAGAATATATGGACTCGTTTTGAGCAAGAATGTCAACTAACTATAAGGGAATATAGAATTGGTGTGATATTGTTTAATATGGTCTTGTTACTACGTATAAGAAATTCATGTGATTTTAGAGACGTCAAAGGTATCCGAAGCTTCCATGCTCAATTATTAAGGTATATGGGCTTATTTTAAGTTATTGTTTGTGGGAATTGGGAATACTCTCTCTCTATTTTTTTATTTATTTATTTTTTTTTTGTTCGTATTGTTGGGAGAAAGATTTTGAACAATAGAGAGGGACTGCCTTTGCCTTCTCAATGGGTAGACAAATATATAATTGGAGAAACAAATACCTGGCTGGGGTAGTAGAGGACTTGAAAAGAATATTGCAAGAGAAGCGTTTCAATAGGTTCTATGTTCTCGGATGGAAGACATGAACCACATGTTTTAACCCACCTCCCATTTCTTTTACACGTCTCCCCAAAAGAGCAACGTGTTACAACGTGGATGAAAGTTCAGCCCATCTGGTCTCGTACAAATTTTGGCCTTTTCTTCAACTTACTGGGCTTTGGTGGATAATGATGGTTTAGCAATGGAAAGCAGTTGGTTCATGGCCTTAAAGTTTCCAGATACAAGCAGAACAATGGATGAGAGGATCAAAGTGTACGTACTCACTAGAGCTTTATTCTGCAGATCAATCAAAGGGTTGTGTGTTAAATGGGATTTAGTAGTAATGGATCCACTCAGCAAACTGTTACTCTGTTAGCCATGGAAGAAGGTCCACAATGGGTGTTAGGCCAGCTCTTAACTATGGCCCCAATACACTTACATGAACAATAGAGGCCCACAATTACTGCTCCGTGTTTGTTGCAAATACCTTACATCTCTACACTCTAGAGTAGAGATTGCCTTTGCACATATGTCATTATAAGAAACGTACATAATTCGGAGCATATATACAGCATGTTAAGTTATGCAAGGTACGCTCCTTATAAATGGATGGAGTTGGGGAATTGGAGAGTGATCTCTTATGTCTTAACTCTTAACCACCCATATAACCCTTGTTCATTTAACAAGCTCCTCCTTCCTTCCTGCTTCTTCCAACTCTCTTAGTCCTCCAACCTTTTGCTCGATCTCCTCGATAAGTTCCTCACGCCACAACTCTGCTCTAGCAGACTCTTCTATATCCTCTTGCTGCATCACATTAAGGTCACAGAATCATTTTTAAGGCTTTATTGATTGGGGTCTTCCTGTTGTTAGACCTTTGTGCTGCAGATTGGAAATGGGTCAACCTATAGCCAAAGGCCCAAGGCCGGTGTGTAAAGATAGGTGGAGTGTATTTCTATTTCCTACCCAACCCAACATTGTTATGGGCAACGCCCAAAATTTGTTGGACTGAGATTACTACGGCCTATGGGCCTGTATAGAATTTGACAAGAACCAGAAATTAAACTCATTGCCAAATGGGGTTCATCCGATCATCTGAATTGAATTGGTAGAAGAAAGGAGAAAGGCATATACCTTCTCATAGACCCAGTGCCCTGTACCATCTCCTCCATCTTTCCTATATTGTTCTCCATCATAATATGGATCCTAAGCCAACCTCCTTTAATGTTAAAAAACAGAAAGTAGGAAAAAAAAATCCAGAACCTGCTATGCAAAATTGCAAATGCAAAAAAAAAAATCCACAACAGGTAAACAAATGAGAGGTAACTTAATGAACTTACTTTAGTGGATCCAAAGAAACAACATCCCCAACAAGTGAACATGATGTAAATTGTATCTATAATAGAAATTCCAGACAAGCTTTAAAACTTCAAACTTAATCGATGCATCATAACAAAGACAAAATGAACAGAGAAGGAAGCGACTCATTACTTACAAATGGTCTTTATAGTTTCATCACTGAGATGCCAAATTGACTTGTGAGTAATCATGTCTCTTTGACCTTCCATGTGCTCAACCATAACAGCCATTAGAGGCCAATCCGGGAAAGCATTTGCCTTGCATAAATGGCCTCTTTTTCTCCTGCTACCTTCACTCTACAAAACAGAGCCACTGTTGAGGCAATTGACAAAGCAACTAACAGATCAAATTAGTTCTATCATCGGATTTGGCTATTAATGGGCTAGCATAAAAACAATGGATTGTTGTTGCTGTTTGCCTGTTTCTGCAAATGTGTTCTTCTCTCAGCCTCAGCAGCTGAAACTGTAATGAACACTCTGAATTTGCAAATCAATTCAATTCCTGACTGAACCCAAAGTTCCAGCAATTAAATACTACATAGTCCACGAGAGTAAAGTAGTAGCTACCTGAAACCAGCCGTTAGTGAATCTAGAACTTGAACACTGCTTAAGCTGCATGGGAAACGTTTAATCTTCAGTATTGGGAGTGGTCAAGGATTTCAGTCACAGAAAGCAGGAAGAGAGATATCAGTGCCTTACCGAATTCGGATGTGGGTAGGCATCGAATTTTGCTGTTTGGTAGGAAGGGCTGTGAATTTGTGGTTTTGGCATGCTGAAGCCCATGAAAGCCTCAGCCATTTTTCTGCAAGTCAGGGGAAAATGTAGTTATACACTTGTGCTCTGAGAAAGGGAATTGGATGGTTTGATCCTTCGTGTATTTTTGTATGGCATAGTATAAGAGTCGTTATGCTTAGGGTGAGAGAGAGAGTTTAAAAGGATAAGGGAATCGTTCGTCTCCACTCCTCTCGTGGACACACGACAAGAATTCCTAGATATTCGACAAGTACCCCTGATGGTCAAGTAAAATGACCTATGTATCCCCTATTTATATTTTCGGTAAATCTACCATGCCGGACTGGTATGATATCGGAAGAGTTTGACTAATAAAAATTCTCCTGAATTTTGGTTACCACTGCTATGATACCGGTTGATTGGTAAGGTTTTTCGGTATCATAGGATGGTTTTAGATGGTGCGCGATCTGAAAGAGTTTGACTAATAAAAATTGACTAGATGTTCTCACATGGCGAGTTGGGTTAATTTGTAAAACAGTGCCCAGAGGGACTAGAGTGGAAGATCCGGTGAGGTTGTTCTGATGTTTAAGTCAGTATTCTGTGTGCTTGCAAGTTAAGTATGAATGCTAGAGAGCTTGAATGCAAGTAATCACGCGTACCTCTACCTTGAAGATCGATGCCTTTATATAGTTGGATAACTGTGAGTCACACGGAAAAGCTTCGGGATCTTTGGGATAAATGGATAAGATTCGTTTCGTTTCCGAAGGAGAGGGATGAGCCAATTGATAAGGTTTATCTCTTCCCTCTGATTCGAGCATCGTGAGGATAAGTCCTGTTAACGAACGTCGTGATCCCGAAGGGTTCGGAGTCTGTTGAATAAGCTTTCGGATTTGGTTACATGGCACTTCGGTTCTTTGGCCCCGAATTAAATTAGGGGCTGAGGTGCCTTTATGCTAAGATGATCTTACACCGAGGTGCTCAAGCGCCCGAGCTCCTGAGCTGCTAACGAGGCTCCCTTGCTGAGTTGTCATCCTACTGGTTTATTGCATCCACGTGCACCTTGGCCCGACCTTGGCCATTAGGTCGGGCCAAATCACCCATCATCAATTTTCATCATGTAGCCAGGTTTCAGATGCAGAGTCCTTTTGGGCATACTACCCATGTTGCCATGTGGATTATTCGTCATATGTGCTCCATTGATTCTTTCCATGGTTTTTAAAAATGAACCGGTTAGGGGTCTGATTATTGGTTCGAACAGTCCGATCGTTTGACCCGAACGACTGGCCCGCTTTGACAAAAAAAATAAAAAAATAAAAAAATTAGAAAACGGTCAAAACCGTTCGAACGGTTAACCGTCCAGTTCAGCGGTTTACTGACCAAAATCAATAGTTTTGGGGGAAAAAGCGGTTTTGGAGGAAAACGAAACCAGTCAGGTGACAGGTTCCCGGTTTTTCCAGTCTGGTCTGGTTTTGAAAACAGTGATTCTTTCTCTATAATGCAGCAACTGGTCCTGTCTGTGAACCGAGCCAAGTAATCAGTGGTATTATGGATTTCGTACTATTGTTGAATCGAACGGTCGGATTGTTTGACTCGGAAATTGTTCAGGCAACTTGGGCTTAGGGGTAAATACAAATCAAGCTATTCAAGCTTTGTTATTGCATTTGGCATTTTTTATTTTAAGGATTTATCTTTTTCTTACATTTAAAATGCTCTTCTTGAACGCTGGATTTTTAACTGCAAAAAGGAGATAAATCCCTTCAAATAAGGAATGCCAAATGCAGCATAAATTGGGTCCAAATCCAGCTTAAGCCCAATATAGCTCAATTGCCAATTGAGTGAATTTAGATAGTATGAAACTCAGCTTGTGAGCCTAATTTTATATAATATTTAAAAAATTTTTTATATGTATAATAAGAAATACATTTTTTATTATATAACCACTGTCTTACTGCTCAATTTGAGGCAAATATACAAACTTTTGAGTGGACAATTCCACCTTATAATAGCTCCAATTGGACTTGAGCCAGGCCAAACTCTAACCTTATGCTTTTATATTGAACCAAGCTCTTTCAGCTTGGCCCGATTCATTTCCACCCTATTTGGGCCTGAGCCTAGTTGAGGGCATTAATGGACCCGGCCCAGATAGAGTTGAGTCAAAACTCAAAAGAATACTTTACCCATTAGCCATCACAACATTTTTGGGCTAATCACCAGTGAGTTATTAGATTAGTGGTTGGGTAGGGTCTGTCCGAGAATTTCTCTTTTTCATTGGACGGTCTAAATAGGTAGAAATTAGCATTGCCAACAGAGGACAACGGGAAATAAAGGGAGGGCGGAACACCAAAAAGCCAAACATATCAGCAAGAGCGATCACGGTTCAGTTAATCGAACAGTGGGCTAATTTTTGAAATTGAATTGGGGTTATCGGTTTTTGGAAAACCAATAATTGAAATTGAATCGAAGCCGATTGGTTAATCATCGATTTCTGGTTTTTTATTATTTATAATATTTATTATAGAAAAATATATAAATATATAATAAAATATTAGAAATATGAATAATATTATATTTTCAATAATAAATAATATATTATGTATTATAAATAGAAATATATATTTATATATAATACATATTTATAAATTTATAATGTATAAAAAATAATATATATATATATATATGTATGTATACTGATCAATTTGGTTAACCGTGAATTATCTATTTTTGTTAAATAAAACCGAACTTACCGATTTGATTAACCAAATTTTTAGTTCTGCTTCGATCAATTCGATTTTTAGGTTTTTTTACTCACCCCTAAGAAAAAGCAATAGCCAAGAATCCCCTACTAGGCCTACTAGGCCTACTAGGGCCCAAGGCTTCAACCGTATAAATACAATATTCTAATCCCAACTTTGCTTTGCCTTTAGGAAAAGTACAGAAACACAGAGATGCAGAATTCTGAATTCCAGCCCCCCCTACAACTAGTCCTTTTCCTCCTATAAACCACATCCTGTCCGTGAATTTAGCATCAATTCACGATCGTAGTAAATTCTGATCTGAACTGATTGGTCTCCCTTTTTTTTTCAAGTTGGATTAGATAATAATAAAGGACGAAGCCTGGGAGGATCCATACAAGTGTGGGTCGGGAAATAGCTCAATGGGGTTGGGGTTAGCAGACACTTGAAAAAATACTAGCTAGCCTCAATTAGAGTGCTAATTTAGTACCCACTTACTTGCTTTACTCAAAAATCACATCAACATTTTTAGGCCTAACCAAAACCACCAAACCTGCCATTCCGTTCCTTTTGCTGCCCTTTCTCCTTCTCTTTTTTTTTTTTTCCTTTCCTTTTCAGAATTCAGACGCGTCTTTGTACCTAATCAAAAACCTAAGATTTTCAGCTTGCTTATTATATAAGGAAAAAAAAATCCTCTATCTGGGAGGCTGTGAATATAAAATAGTAAACCTAAGACATTCATATTCCAAGTATTTAAGCAAATTTTCTTAATTTATTTTTAATTACAATGAATATATATGGAACCTATGTCTACATATAATTAAATTAAAAATATAGGAAAAGAGAGCGAGCAAGTTAGAGCAGGTGCATTTAGTACCACATTATGAGACCACCAAACCTAATATATATATATATAACACTGATTGCATCGTGGTTGTGACGTTGGAACTTGGACGCCGCTGCAGCCTCGTCATTATTCTCTTTTATTATTTGGTTGATTGTTTTCTTTAAGTACATATCTTTCCTTCTCTCTTCTCTCAACTCTCAAGAGCATTTGTCTGGCTTTGGATTCAGAGAAGAATTAATTAAACAGTTTGATTGCTACGTAAAATGAAGGCAGGAGCGCTCGAAGTCCAAGTTGGAGGAGCTTCCATTTCCAAGCCTTCAACCCCAGCACGAGGTGAACAGAGGGATCTCCGTACTGGACTTCGTTCTGAGACTAGTCGCGGTTGCCGCTACAATCGGGAGTGCCGTCGCCATGGGCACGACTAATGAAACACTTCCTTTCTTTACTCAGTTCATCCAATTCAAGGCTCAATACAATGACCTCCCTTCATTCACGTCTGTTCCTCTTCACTACCTACCTACTTCACATTTCCGATGATGAATTCATGAGTTCTTGCCTTTTCAAGCTACCTACCTGTTGGCTTACTTGATTATATACATAAATATATTATTACTCCGTGTGAATCTGCAGGTTCTTTGTGATTGCAAATGCGGTTGTAAGTGCGTACCTCATTCTTTCTCTTCCTCTGTCCATCTACCACATCGTCAGGACTACTTCATCCGCAAGAGGGAGTAGGATAATCTTGATCTTCCTTGATGCGGTAATTGTATAAAATAATCAACGCTAGCAAGCTTTTAATTACATGCAGCAGTTTAATATAATCACTCAGTTGTGAACGATACAAGAAGCTAACTCACGCATTTGTTTCAACTTAATTAACTCCGATCTTTTTGTGAAGGCGATGATGGCGCTACTGACGGCCGGAGCTTCGGCAGCAGCGGCGGTTGTGTACTTAGCACACAAAGGCAATGCTCGGGCAAATTGGTTCGCCATCTGCCAACAATTCAACTCCTTCTGTGAACGCACCTCTGCATCTTTGATAGGTTCCTTCATCGGAATAGTCGTGTTTGTGCTACTACTAATCCTGTTGTCATTCATGGCCATCTCCAGACGTTGATCGATTTGGTAGCCCCTTACTTGTCCACGCATGTTCTCTAGTACGTACTCCGTGTAGTATGAGTGCAGCTGGAACTGGAAGAAAAATCTGTGCAACTGTTCTACCTTATTTCATACGTTTGTGTTGTTCTTATCTGTATTTGTTCAAAAGATTTTCTTTGCTTGTGGCTGGGATCGATTAATATGTAATTTGATCTAAGTCATTCCACTATTAGTGTTTCCCTGAAATTGCTTTGTGGGTGGTGGAAAGTCTTGGCATCAGAAGACAGACGCAAATCAACTTCAGTAATTTGACGTAAGATCAACGCCGTTCTCGATCCGTCTTATTGTCCCTGATGGTTTACACTGGTGACTGTGTGAGGAGTGCCAATTAAGCAAAATCAAATAGAAGAATCTGATCCCGAACAACATCTCCAATTCCATTCTCTCTGTTTTTTTTGGTAATAATCTCCAATTCATTCTGTGCGACAGTGATGCGTCTGATTCATGTATTATTCGTACGCATATACTATTCGTGTACTTTATAAAATAAGGTAATGCACAGCTGGCCTATTAGCTCAGTTGGTTAGAGCGTCGTGCTAATAACGCGAAGGTCGCAGGTTCGAGACCTGCATGGGCCATATCTTTAAATTTTTTTCAGTTTTCAAATTGACTTATTATTATTATTGATTTGATGACATGACCTGACCCATTGGTAGCACTACTCAAGAAGACAAGATCATCTCCAACAGTATCAGTTTTGTTGAGCTTTTGTGGGTGACTTTAAATAACCTTTTGTTTTATAAAATTGAAAAAGAAATATGAAACTCTAATGGTTTTGGGAAGCGATATAAGAGTAATTTTAAGTATGTAGAATGATATGGAGTGATATATTATTAGGGCAAAAACTCTTGTCTGGGTATATTGGACACATAACTAGTTTGGGACCCCGTGATTAGTTCACAAGTTGGATGGGTACCTATCACGAAGAATTTGCACAGCCTTGGGCAGATCCGTTCAAATTTTAGCATATATCAAACCTGAGTCCGTCCAAATACAGCTTACCCATAACTTGTCGTCAACTATATCCTACATAAGGATTGTCAGGTAGAGTGGGATTTGCCTTTGGAGATTTATTGGGCCAAAAAGTTGTTTTATAATGTTATAAAAAGCGTAAAATTATTCAAAAGAATTACTAAAAGAGTATGATTTCAGTTCCCTATGATATCATTCAGCATACTACAGCAAACTCTTTGCTATGATTTTTCTTAAAGTTATCCCTAATAAATCCTAAATCTATCACAAACCCCACTTTTATGTTCCATATTTTATTAATCAAAATTTTAGAACAAAGATAAAAAATGTTATTCATATTCTTTTTATTGTTATTATGAATGAAACTTACTCTTTCAGAATTATATGTTGTCCAAAAAGCAAATAGATAAAATAGTTAATAAAAATAGAGCAGAAATTACTATATATGTTTAGAAAATGAAAAAATAAAAGAAAAACAATGCAAAAATCATCATACGGAGCTGAAGAAAAACAATACATAAGTTGCACATACCATCCAAGGTCTCCAGGAGGATGTGGTTTACTGGTCCACCTCATTTGGAGGTGGTTTCAAACTTTTACTCTTAGAGATGACTTTCGCATAAAGAGATAGAGCTTATCCAGTTGCCTATGAAGCGGGTGGGGCAAAAGTTAGCTCCATCGATGAGGTGACGTGATCCCAGAGGATTTGAAGATGATAGCCCGCAGGTAATGGTGGTTAGCCACATCATCATACAAGTTGCCAATTGGGCCTCAATTAGGTCGGCAGTGAGAGGTTGCCCTGAGTTGAGGTCTCTGCCTAGTCTCGAGATCACCGGTTTGACTCAGTCAAGGTGTTCGTAGGTTGCCCCTATTGACGTGGTGCCGGGATAGTGAAGGCATGCAAGCTGTGCCCGAGGTGTATTCAACGTCATTGCCTAGGTGGCACTAAGGTATCATGCATCGGTTCTAGAATGTCATGTGTCATGGTGTCATTGGAGGGTCAAATCACCTCTCATCAATCAATTCCGATTCCAACTGTTTGGTTGGATGGAGTTGAAATCCCATTCCGATGGAATGACATTGTCCCATTCGAGGGAATGGCCAATTCTTTGTCTCTTTTGGGAATGAAATTTCATTCCAATTTATTTCAGTTCCTATTTGAACCAAACAGAATATAGGAATAAATCATTTTGATTCATATTCCAAAAGATTTTAATTCCAACCCTGACTGTAAACCAAACAGACAGACGTTAATGAAATTACATTTGCCCATGTGAAAGAATGGCTAGTTTGGCTTCCATTTTGGAATGAAAATCTCATTTCAATAGAACAAAGTAAGGGGAGCATGGCACCGTTCGATGTTGTAACCACCGTTTGAAAAGGATGTTTTTTTTTTTGTTTGGAAACGATGCTGCCAATTAGGAGGTGCATATTTCTCCTTTTACCCGATGCAAACCTCCTTGAGAATTGGAACCCAATTCTCATTTCCATTTAAACCAAACGGATGGCGGTAATAGTCAATTCTTATCAAATTTCATAGGATTTCGAACCAAACGAACCCTAATATTTTTTTTCGGTGCTGAGTGCTGACATACAAAAGTACAAACATAAATACTAAATGCAATCAACTGTTGAAGACAAGTGTTAACATATGTCTGAGATAATTCGCATAAACGAAATTGACAGGGAATGCAGTTTAATAACTTTGGGTTCAAATTTAATGGATAATAATCATTTTTAACATAATTTTCACTTGATAGCCTACCTCGTGTATCATTAATGGTGACGGGATCTGCTCCTCACAAATGGGCGTCTTATACGTACATCGACCGTGTATTCGGAACATCTTCCGTGAATACATATTTTCAATGCATGATAGGATGTATCTATGAAGCGCCAGTTGTGAGGAGCAGATCCTGTCTCTCATCAATGTGAGTAGGAGTTTGCTTTTTGTGTGATCATTTAATGACTTCTGTTATGTTTTCACAGATTGTATTTGGTATCATTATGTCGTTTCTACCTGGGGTTGGAGTTTGCTTTTTTGTGTGATCATTTAATGACTTGTTAGATATTTTCACACTTTTTTTGTACCATTATGGCGTTTGGTTGAGGGTATTGTCACATCAAATATTAGAGTCATTTCCATTCCCATTTTAATGATTAATGATTAGATTTAACCTTTTAAATGATTTATACGAATAACCTCTCACACAAGTTTGGATCTGCTCTTACAGAGCACGCTTCACACCCATCGTGCATCTAGAAAATCCCCATGTTAAGAAAAATTGAGAAAGGAGTTTTATAGCATTTCTAATTGATTTCTTCTCATTTAACTCCAACTCAAGCATTTCTTTTGGGTTATGTCATCACAATTCAAGTTGCACTTTTGTTAGAGTGGCTAATTTTCTATGTTTTAGATAAATTTATATTACTTTTTTGTATCTTAATGTTAATTCTTTTAGGAATTTTTAAAATTTTATGGTTTGTAATTATTTTTAGGTAATTTTTTACAAAAATACATTTTTTTGGTTTGCAATTATTTCTGAATAAAATTGGTTAAGGGTAAATTTAGTATTAAAAAATTAATGCATTATATCTATATTTTTCTATTTTAAATGTTGACAGATGGAAAATACCTATACCTTGTTTCAAAACAATATAGAATGTTTTTGTTAATGTCAAAACATATATAGGAGAGGTTCATAGGAGTTCACATTGGCACTCCATAGACGCACCACACAGGCCCCCCCCAAGTGCGCGTTGGGAATATTTCCAGTACTTGTCATTGGGAGGTTTTTATTGTTAGAAAACCTAAGTTGATTTTGAATTCAGTTCATAGTATTGTTAGAAAGAAAACCTAAGGAGGTTTTTATAATTTTTCTTATTTTTAAATAGAATTTAAGTTGATTTTGAATTAATTAATAATTTTTTATTAAATTTTCTTTTTATTAATCCTTATTAAACTTAATTAATTATATTATTTTTTTTATTTTTAGTGGAATCTAAGTTCGTTAGTAAAAATTAATTGGATATTAGTTTTTAATTCATCTTATTACATGTTACTAATTTATTTGCCTTTTATTGTATTAATAAAAATATTTTTATTAATAATGATAATGATTAATGTTTATTTTTGTCTCATTTAAATAATTTAAAAATTATTTTTACTATAATTAATTACCTTTTATTAATTATTTGAAATAAAATATAAATGAATTATAATTTATAATTGCTTATTAACCAACCTAGTGCAAGTGGGGTTTGATCCAAATCACCACTACAATCTTGGTGCAGAGGGTTTTAGAGCATCCGTGCTATTGATAACATACCGAAACCCAATTTTTGATATCGGATATTTTGATCCTTGTTTGAAGTGACACAACAACTTTCGACTACGACTTTGAAATAAGTTTAAACGGTCTCCTGCTTTCATATTTCAAATTCTTGACCTTATTTATCTGGTTACCATAATTGTTTATTAGCTTTCTAGAAGAGCTTGCATTTGTTGCAAACAAAAATCGTGTGAACACATTGACAATAGGCCATGAATCCATCCGTACATTGAGAATATTTGATATTTGAATGTTATAATATTCATGTTGAAGTCATCTTGACGTATAGGTGGATGTAATGCTGTCAGCGTGTTTCCATTGTGCATGAGACATAGGCAATGTTTGGGATCGATGTTATTTTTTTGAAAAATGATGATATATCGGTATTTAGGATTTCAAGTTTTGGAGTTGTATTATTTGTTTCCTGAAAAAATTGATCATGCTTAGAAAATCGGAAAAGTGTGGTCCGGAAAAATGTAAAATGGAGTGTTTTCTTATTTTTATATAATTGCTAGTAACATTTGTCTAATGTAGTGATGAAAATTATTTAAGTGGCAATTAACGTTTTAAAAACCGACCCGGAACCGGAACTATTATGGCCATCGGTTTTTGGGCCAGTGGCTCGATCATCCGATTTGAACAAATAACCTATTCCAATGAAAAAATACAAAAAAATTAAAATAAAAAGGTCAAAGCTGTTGAACAGGTCAAATGAATCAATGGTTTGACCCATTGAGTCGGGTATTGACCAATTCAGTGGTTTTTGGCTAAGGAGTGGGTTTGGGTAAAACGGAACTGATTGCCTGGATGGTCTTGAATCAAACAATCCGGCTGTCTGATCAACAATGGTTAAAAAAAACAGTGTTAGCAACAATAAAACCAAACAATGAATAGTCTTTTCTAAGAAAAAAAAGGCATACCTTGCATCACTGTTTTGCAATGGAATCGATTGCCTATGTTATGTTCAAGTCATCCCATGTCCCTTGGACAAATTTGCTCCTAGGGATGAACCTTGCATATTTGTGGGCTACCCACATGGCCAAAAAAGTTATCGGGCATGTGCCCTTGAAACTCAACGCATCTTCACAAGTCAAGCTGTTGTATTCTATGAATATCAGTTCCCTTTTCAAGATGACCCACTACCTGCCCAACCCAATTCTTTCATAGTGGTACCTCTACCTCCGGATCCATATGATGATTGTGACTATCCCAATACAAATGGCCCTTCTCATCGGAAAACAACCATTGTTACCATTCATCCCACCACTACTAATGATGTGGCCCAACCCATCATAGTTACAAATTCAGTTTAACCCATTACTCATGGTCACCTTTAGCGATCCCATTGCCAAACCACCATCCCTACTCGCCTTAATGATTACATTTACCAATTGCCTCATTCAATTTCACAATCCAACCATGGTACTTTAGAAGTTGAGCCCAAAACTTGTGCCCAAGCTGCCCGAGATCCCTATTGGAGAAAAGCTATGGCAGATGAAATTTTTGCTCTTGAAAGAAACAACACTTGGACTGTTGTGTCCTTCCCTCCAGGCAAGCATCCCATTGGTTCAAAATTGGTATACAAAATTAAATATAAGGTAGATGGTTCCATCAAGCGCTTTAAAGTGCAACTTGTTGCAAAAGGATATACACAGGTTGAAGGCCTTGATTACCATGACACTTTTGCTCCAAACAAAATTGGCCATTGTTCGTTATTTACTTACCGTTGCTGCCTTCAAAGGTTAGGATCTTCATCAACTAGATGTCAACAATACCTTTCTTCATGCAGACCTTCATGAAGAGATCTACATGACAATACCCCAAGGTTTTGAGACTACATACTTAATGCATGTTTGCAAGTTTTAGAAATCATTGTATGGCCTTAAGCAAGTTGCCTTCACATTTGGGGTTCAAACAATCTTCTAATGGTTATTCTCTTTTTACTACATGCTCCGATACCTCTTTTGTTGCTACTCTTGTGTACGTGGATGATATCATCATCACTGGTGATGACCAGGACTGAATCATATCTCTCAAAAGGTACATTGATGAGGAATTTGAATAAAGGATCTTGGGCTCTTGCGCTTCTTCTTAGGCTTTGAAGTCACTCACTCTACTTCTGGAATTTTCCTTAGTCAGCACAAATATACTCTAGACATTGTGCAGGACACATGCTTTCAAGATTGCAAACCAAGTTTGACTCCCAGGGAACAACAAAATCACTTCATTGATGATTTGAGCCCTCCATGCTTTGATCCAGCACAGTATCATTGTCTTGTGGGTCGGCTTATATACCTTACAACAACTCGCCCAAATATTTGCTTTGCTGTTAACTGCTTAAGCCAGTTCATGCATGACCCTCACCAAGAGCATTTTAATGTTGCTCTATGAGTCATTTGCTACATTAAAGGCTCATTCTCTACTGGCATCTTCTTCTTTGCCACGAGCACAATTCAGTTGCATTGTTTCTGTGATCCGGACTGGGCCAGTTGTCCTCTTACTCGTCATTCCACTACGGGATATCTCACATTGCTCAGTGACTCACCTCTTTCTTGGAAAACAAAGAAACAATACATGGTTTCCCGCTCATCAGTAGAGGCTTAATACAGACTCATGGTTGTTGCCACCTCTAAACTCGTTTGGCTACATAGAATACTTGCTGAACTCACTATTCTAGCCAAGCCTCTAACCCTCCATTGTGATAGCAAAGCTGTTCTTCATATTGTAGCAAATCTAGTTTTTCATGAGCACAAAAAGCACATAAAAATTGATTGTCACTTTGTTCGGGACTTGGTTCAACATGGGGACTTAATCACTGCTCACGTGACAAACATCTGTCTACTTGTTGATATATTCACCTAGGTTATTCCAATTCACCGTTTTCTCACACATTTATCCGAGTTGGGCATTAGAGATGCTAATATCAACATTATTTGAGACAGCTGCTATTGGGATATCAAGATTAGTTACGCCAACTGTTCTTTCTTGCCACGTGTACAAGAATGGTATAACAGATGTGAACGGATGGCTATATAAATCATTTGTATTATCCTAAATTAATACAATGAAATTCATTTTTTTTCTGCATATGATACTCGTCTTCATTTCTCGTTGCACTGTTTTAAAAGAGTGTGAGCATAGTTGTGTGAGGATTGAATCCAAATTCTCTCATTCATGAGAAGATGTTCTCGGTTCTCACTACGAGGTGATCTAAGGCTTACTTTTGTGAGGCAAAAGAGACCGGGTCTGCTCTTCACAAAGCGCACCTCACTTCAACCTCATAGGTACATCTACCATGTATAGAGAACATCTCTTATAATTATATATCATTCTTGATGGAAGATGTGCCCAATAGACGGTTGATGTGCATGTGAGGTCGGTGTAAGGTGCGTTTTGTGAGGAATTCCAACTGGAACCTGATCTCTTACAAGGAAATAAATACACTGACAGTACGATATCTAGTTGTGCTTAAAAACATCTCCCTTGCTTCGGATGTTAAAAAATTAAAGGTGTGGTCTGTTGGAAGTAAAAAGCGTATGAATGAAAGAAACACCAAAGGCAAATTTTTGGTTGATGAAGGATTGCCTACCGTCGTTTTGGTTGATGACGGAGGGAGGCCCACATAAGGGAGTAAGTTTTGTTCGCCGGATTGGAATCTACTGAACACTCATATTCTACCTTCTTTTGGTTATAAGTTGTAACTCCCGTCGGTCAGGCTCTGCCACGTGATACCCACCTAGGCTACAATTACGAATTTAAATGATGGTCAGTTGTCCACCAAACGCGACCTAAAGAGAATTAAGTTAAAAACCGACTCATGGCATGATTCCGTGAAATGTAATATGATATTGACGGTATGACCCATACCCATTCCGTAGTACAACATTCGCATATTAACAATCTGTCACCAGAAGCGTACATTAGCGGAGCTAGTTTTTACGTCTTGCCACTTCAGCTTTTTCAAATTTTCTACAAGTCCAGACTCTAGATTATTTAGCATAATCTGGTTTTCCATTGCAATATGTGTTCTTCCGTCCGAGTTCTGACAACCCAGCTACGAAATTTCTGAGTTCTGATCCTCAAAATATCTGCTACTGTTTCCCCTGTCTCTCGTTTTTTTTTTTTTTTAACTGAAAACGCACAGAAACAAGCTGAAGAGGAAAATTTATTTTATTTGTTCTGGATTCTTCAAAGTTTCTAAACAGTTGTTCAATGGGAAAGACTGGCTTGTTTGATCTTGAGAAGCATTTCGCTTTCTATGGGGCTTATCATAGCAATCCATTCAATATAGCTATACATATGATGTTTGTTTGGCCAATACTCTTTACGGCTCTTGTTCCCTTTTACTTCACACCTTCCTTCTTTGGATTCCCTCACATTGAATTCTCTCTTTTCGGGAACAACGTTCAGTTGGTTTTGAATCTTGGTTTCTTATTTACTTTGTTCTACGCGTTGTTTTACACCCCCTTAGATAAAAAAGCTGGCTCCTTAGCTGCCCTTTTCTGTTTCCTCTGTTGGTTCGGCAGCAGTATTCATGCAACTAAACTTGGGTTTTCCCTGGCTTGGAAGGTAAGTCCGAGTTCCCCGTTTTTCCTTCTCCTTCATGAAAGTGATGCTCGTTTTGATTATTTTGTGAAATTGGGCATTGCATCTTTCTATAATTTTCTCTTCTTGTCATCATAGTAATCAATCATTAGTTTGTAATGAAAATCTTACTACGTTTTGTATACTCTTTGAATTATTTGTTGTCAGTTGAATTTTCGTCTCTCTTTGTATGAATTGTAGGGAGATGTGCCTTTTCTCCTTGATTTCTTTATTATGTCATTTAAATTAGTTACGACATTTTGGAATTGCTTCTTGATTCTTTACTTATAGATCTGCTTTTGTCTATCTGGTGATATCAGATTATGTTATTGTTTTCTATCAATGTTTTTCTTCTTACTTTCCTATTTGTTCTTGTCCATTACTGCATTTAAGTACTTATTTGGACTTGCATTTCTTTGGGCATTTCCCTCAATGAATGGTTATTATTCAGATTTCAAAAAGAACTTTCTCATAAGTTCCAATGTGGTCATTTCTGCATAGAAGAACATAATTTCCCCTGCTTCATTATATCTAGTCTGAATACATCTTTCTGAATGTTGATGTTTCTAATACTCCTGATTTTTTTAATTCCAGATTTCTAGATAAAGGTGATTAACCTTTTGAAATGTTTAAACAAAATTAAGAATTTGGGACCTTTTGATACCTAAGTTTGACTGGACTGAATAATGAGACTGCTGTCCTTAAAGGACCTGGAGAACTGGCACTGTAAATCCGAGGACTATCTTACCTTCATGTTTCTGAAAAGTGGTTACACACTTGGACAGAATTTCATACTCCTTTTTTTGCATTCTTTTTCCCATTGGACTCTTTGGATAAACCTCACAGAAGGTGTTTTTCTTTAAATAAATTTGGGTTCCATGTGTCTTGGAGGTTCTGTAATGCCAAGTCATAGCATTTATGATGGAGAGATCTTGGTGATTCTCTCTCAAGGATTGACTTTGAAGGGAGAATAGAAGACTAGAAAACAGAGGATACTCAAGGATTGACTTTGAAGGGAAAATAGAAGACTAGAAAAAATAAGAGGGAACCCAATTAAGGAAAACTTCAAGATATTAAAAATTAGTGCATCTTACGGGTAATTGTTTTCTATTTTCTTGCATTTGTTTTGTTTACCAAGTCAAAAATAAGTCAGTTCCTAGTTTGTAGGCAAGTATCAGTAGTGGAGTTAGAGGTAGAGATTTTGTAGGTGGTGTTGGTTAATGTTAGTGGAGAAATCTTAGGAGGATTAACGTTAGTATATCCCTATATATATATATGTGTGTGTGTGTGTGTGTGTGTGTCAGATGTAGTTGAGTGGTCAACAACCAAAAGAATTCCTAATAGTACTGGTATTTTCTCCAATGTTTCCCTTATTTTTCTCTTAGTTATCCAACATATACTGCAATTTTTCCTCTCTTTTTGTTATACAAGAGAGGAGGGATATAGAAAGGATACAGAGCCGTGACTCAGAATGGAGCAATATCTTGGATGCAAGATAATACATAGTAACAGCTGAAGGTTCCTTGTTATACAATGGAGGAATTTGATCGTGTGCTCTTGCAAGTAACCGGGTCAGGAGAGGAAAAAAATTCGTAATGATGATGATAAGAAAAAACTAGGGCCAGAACATCCTCGTTACACAATGGGAAGGGTACTTTTTTATCATCTTACTAGTTTATGTGAAAACTTGCAGAAATTTTTGCTCCTATATGCCATACAGTCTGCTATTTAAAGGCTGATCAACCAAGGAATCTTCCACGTGGAATTTGGGGCACAAAAGTATCCCTAAAAATAGCCCTAGTTAATGGGGGTAAATTTGAGCCTCCAAACCCTTACCACATGGTTGGAAAAAACCTCGTTTTAGCAATTAATCTAATAAATTTCAAACTTCAATGGCCACTGTTACCTTTGGAAAACACTAATAAAAGATGAATGACAGGCTGACACGGATTTGAATATTGCAGAGGTAATCCAGAGGGTTCTCTCTACTTGGTGATCGGCTTTGATTGGCTATACTATCCCTCCACATGGCGGAAATATGGCAGGTCATATTGCGAGCTCCCCAGTTGGCTCAATTAGACAGGAGTCAAATATTTGAAAGAAATATTGAATCATTTCTGTTATTTAATCTTCTCAAATGATTAATCTAATTAACGTTTTTTCCTACTCAAGTTTCAGCTATGACTGTTATAGTTGGCACTGGGTAGTTGCACTTAGGAATTTTTATCTTTGTTTATGAGTTAAGTTGAGCAAGCATGAAAGGGGAATCTAGCAAGTTGCAGCTCACTAATAAGTCAAGAAGTAGGAATGCTTCTGTATAAGGTATCTTAGAGGTTTTACCACACCATTCATAGAGATGAAAAGGATTAACTTATACTATACCAAGAAAGGGATACTTACGTACAAATCATGCTAACGAAAGCCCAAGGCCTGTATCATACTGTTGTCAATCTATCAGAGCCTCAAAGGATTAACTTATGATAGAAGGGCAGGGAGAAACGTCCCTGCATCCCATAATTGGTTATATGCTTCAACTGTTCTATTGATGCAATTCTTTTGGGAACCCAAAAGAACTTAGATTTCATAAGATTTTCAAGCTTGAGGTGCACATATAGTTGAAGTATGCAGCAATAAAGCCGTCCATTCTAAGTTTGTTTTTAATTTTCTTCTTGAGTGCAGTCGTCTCAAGCAAGCCCAAGTGTTACGGTGTGTGGTAGGCTTCTTGGAAAACCGAACATGTTTGTGTTGGCTTTCCTAGATGGCAAAATTACAAATGTTGGATTGGTCAAATTCCAACACTACCATCATAACAACTTCTGGATTTTTTTGTCTTTTTTAGATTTTTCTTGCTTGGTTGCTCAACGTAAAGATTCATCCACCACATATTATGAGCTTTCTCTTTTACCAGCAAAAGCTTGAAGGTAGAAAAGATAGCATTTCCACAATTGTTTGTCTTTGTCTATGGGTTTATAAGGGCCGTTAAACAATAATGGTCCCAGCTATCCTGGGTCTTGCAAGGGTGGACTGGATATGGACTTGAATCCATGTTCTCATTCTTCTCCTTCTTCTCTAACCTGGAGTTCTATAGGCATTTAAACCAGAAGCTGCCAAAATATCAATTGGACATAACAAGTGTCAAGTACTATTAGATACGAACTTGGGTCCTTGTGTTTTAAAACTTGACCATTTTTTGTTACTAATCTGGAAAAGGGGTAGCATGTACCCAATGGTCTATAAAACCAATATAATTAAGAGGATTTACAATGTTATTACTAAAATTACCATTTACCCCACCTGATTTTGCCAACCAATTTGCATCCTGGTTTTCTTCCCTGAAGACATGCAAGTGATAAGCCTGAAGATCTTCCTTTACAACTATACCATTACAATCTTTTATGAGACTCAAGATATTCCAAGGCGGTCTAATTACTCTAACACTCTCAATGACAATTTTTGAGTCCCCCTCTATTTGGACTGTTATTGCTCCAACTCTTTTAGCTATCTGATGTGCTTATGTAGTTGTTGCACGCTCCTCTGCACATTAAATGAGGTTACTCCAATGACCATTTTATGTTCGTGATTTTTTTCTATTGCTTTCTTTCAACTATTCCAAGTGTCCATCTGTCTAGAATACTCATCAAAAACAAGCTACCACCTTCTGAAGAAGTAGAAGCTGCCTTGGTTTCATGTGAATGCTTAGCCATGAATCCAGTTGAAAAGACCATCCATGCAACGTTGATAATTGACTGGTAATTATTACAAAGATATGAAAATGTGAATAATACATGGAAAGGTTCTAATTAACTCTAAGGTCTCCTCACCCTGGATGTGGATTTTGGAGGTTCACATCCCATCTAAAGTCTTTTTCTTCTTGTAGATGCCACTTAGGTGGGATCTTGACCATCAATCATTTGATTAGGAATGGCAACAGGTCAGGTTCAGGGTGGAGACTATACACCCCATCCCTGTCCCAGATCCCTATCAGGAAGAAAAATGAGCTTCCATCGTATATATGATTGGGAAAAAGATTTATGGAAAAGAAAGAAAAAAATCATTAATTTAAATTGGTTTAGCACTTAACTAACATCATTAATCACCAAGATAAAATTGAAATTTGTCCAACATTTGGGCAGGGAGGGGGACTTCACTCCTCATCCCCTTCCCTGTCCCTGTCCCCATTCCTTCCAGAGCAATCTCCACCCCTGACCTGATTGGGTTGGAGACCAGGTACCCAGCAGGGACAGGCAAAATTGCCATCCCTACATTTGATCCAAAGAGGGTGCAATATAAGCAAATGTGCCCCTTACATGTCTTTGTAAGAAATTATCTCTTATTTTACTGATAAGAAAAAAGAAAGTCTCTTAATTGCTTTTGCAGTGCAATATCACCTTCAGAATTTGATCTTATGTCCTTTTGTTTTCAAAAGAGCTTGGTTGCACATAAGGATTTACCTATACTTTTTTCCTCATGCTCCCCTACTCAAGCTCTCATTGGGATGATTGAAAGAAATCTTGTGAACTGGATGCCAATGTTGAAGGACTTTGAAGGCTTGTAATGTGAGCATTTACATGGTGGTGGGAAGCAATACTTGCTCAACTCTTCTTTTGATGCGAGTTTTGTATGTATGTAAATTGTTTGGGGGCTTGCCACCACTCACTGAATATATATATTTTTTTTTATTTTTGGTAATCAACACCACTCACTGATTGAAGATTCTAGTTGGTAAACCTGGTTTATGGGCAAGTAGTATTTCATCCCAATGCGATGTAAGTTTTCCCCTCATCCATATTAAGGTCACTATCTTTTGGGGGTTTTCCACCTCTCACTGATTGCAGATCCTAGTTGTTAAACCCGGTTAATGGGCTTGTAGTACCTAATAAAAAAATGTAAAGAAAAAACTTGCATATATTACCAGAGGCATGTCCTTTCTCATTTAATTTCTATTCTAGCGCTAATAATATATTTTTTTGGAATTACTTTTCAGGTAGCTCTAGCAGCTCAATTGTTCTGTTGGACTGGGCAATTTTTAGGCCATGGGGTTTTTGAGATGACTTTCATGTCTCATTTGAAATACGATTCATCACTGTCCATTAGATTTATACAAATTATTTAATATTTCTGCAGAAATGGGCACCTGCTCTTTTGGACAATCTCATTCAAGCTATTTTGATGGCTCCTTTCTTCGTTTTGCTAGAGGTAATTTTCTTTTTTTCTTTTCAAACTACCTTTTATCTTATTTTGAGAGTAAGGTTCTCATTGTCATTGTTGGTTGTTTCAGGCTCTTCAACTATCCTGTGCTTATGAACCATACCGTGGTTTCCATGCAAGTGTTCAAGCAAAGATTTATGCTGAAATCAAAGAGTGGCAGTCTAAGAACCAAAAGAAGATTTCCTAATTTGGTGCTGGGGTATTGAAGAAGCAGAAGTTATCCTATTTCACAGCCATGGGTAGTCTGCAGTTCAAGTTACATAGAGTTGGTAGATTCTTCATCTATATTCCATTACATAATCGACTATAACTTATGAAAGCAAAGGTACAATGCAAATGGGACACATTGTATGGCATGCAACCATCCTGTTGGTTTTACTTTTACCTAAGGCTGCATTTCTTTTTTCAGTCAAATCAAATGGACTGAGTTTTTCATCAGGCTGAAATTTTTGAGCTGTTATTTACACCCATTTTACAGAGAAAAGTTTGTTTTCCACCCCTTAGTTTTGATGTAAATGATAAGGAAAACCAAGTTTTCATATTGTAGAAGAGGCAAAACCGCAAAAGTATAGCTTAAAACTTTCAATACCTACAGTTCCCCTAGATTTTATGTTGAAACAAATGGAATCTTAAGAGAAATTGAGGAAATGATAATCATCGTTTGAGTTGCAGGCTTTTAACATTAGGAGTTCTATTAGAAATGCTCAAGGATATATAGTTGATGATTGGACCAAGTTAACCACTTTGATTGGATGAATACCTTAACCTGCTGGTTGTAAGAGTAATTCGGGTTTAAAGTTGAGCCAACAAGTATATAAAAGGTTTTCGTTATTATTAAATCAAGCATGAAATTTGGTAATTTGTTTGAACCGTTGTGGTTGAGGACCTTTGCAGCAATGTTTTAAAAAGCCATCTCAGTTCTGGCCACCGGTTTCTGGGTCGATGGCTCAACCGTCTGGTTTGAATGAATAGTCCATTTTGTAAAAATTATAAAATAATAATTAAAATAAAAATGTCTAAAACCATTGAATAGATCAAAAAGGTCGGTGGTTTGACCTCTTGGGTCAATGGATTATTGACCAATTTCATTGTTTTGGGCCAAGGAACGGGCTTAGGTAAAATGGAACCAGTTGCTTGAATAATTTCTGGCCAAACGGTCTGAATCAACGGTGATTCAAAAAATGTTGCTTTGCAGCAGTAATTACCCAATATTAATATCAACCAGTTAAATCCAAAGAATGCTATTACCCAATATTAATATCAACTGTCTAGGATTTACCCATCATAGAGCCTCAATTTGATTAAGTAGTTAAAAATTCATACAGATAATTAAAGAAATGAGTAGAGAGCATCACTAATAATTAATTGTAAGGGGAAAAGTTGATTTTATATCGGGTTGTCTTTTCAGCACTTGTAAGGGTGATTTTGGCCTGACCTCGTAGCTCAGGTACACGTGGGCATGACCTTGCTCAAATAGTAATTTAGTATGACAGCGCAATGGACGTGAGCACAACTCGGAGGGGAAGTCCCACCGAGTTCAGCACGGCAACTCAGCAGGTAAACTACTTGTCGAAAGCCGCCTTGCCCGCACCTCCTCCCCGGGGTTAAGGCACTTTGGGGGGTCCCGTGTTCGAGGCACCCTGACCCCTTTTGAGAATGCACCGATTCTTCTTCGGACGCCCCGAGGAACAAAGACCTCGGGTCGGTCAGCTCGGCATAACCGGCTACAGGCAGCCCGTCACTCAAAGGATAGCCCAGCTCAGGGTAATTCGCAGGAGAACAGTTCGATATACCACAGGAGGGCTTCCTGCCCGACCACCGTACCCGACAAACCTGCGAATAGTAGGCATGTCCCCTCGTCGCGCTTGCCACCTTTAGAAAGGCGTCCCACACCTGACAGACACGTACCCTCCACGACGGCCCCGCGCTTGCCATCTCAGCCCTGCCTGTAACGGCTGTGGCAGGCTGACAGTGGCGGTTATACCTGCCCTGTCAGAAGTCAGAGGGCCAGAAGCAACGGAATTCAGTTATAAGGAGCTTATTCTCAAGGAACAAGGTATCTTGAATCACTAGCGCAACCTGCACTCTTAGTTTTCGTTCTCCTTCAGCTTCTTGCACACAATACTAACTTAAGCATCAGAGCGTTCCTACCGGGAAACCCCCCGGGAGTTCTTCCTCTTTCCTCTCATTTCAGGTACCTCTCTGGAGCCACGCGAGCACCAGATAGGAGTGACCAGATTGTGCTACATCATTTGGCACCGTCTGTGGGAAACGCTTCAAAAGGCCTTTCTCTCTAAACTCTTTCAGTTTTTTTTTCCTCCTTGAAACAATCCAACGCTCATGGCTTCCTCTAGCAACGTCGGACGAAGCA
>NW_010729075.1:5313583-5352567 GCF_000365185.1 Nelumbo nucifera
GGCTCGGCTGAAGCTTGCGGGGACCCAACGCGCGCCTTCTTTGCCACACGTTTCTTCCTCTTCATCTGGTGGAAGAGCTTCTGGTTGTCTATTTTTTCCACCTCCATGGAACTTGCGGTGAAACACGACATCAGTAATTCGAAGCAAATATATGAGCGGAAAGCCGAAGTGGGGAAAACCTACCCGGACTCAAGCTCGCTCGGACGAGCTTCTCCTCAGAAGTGAAGTCTTTATAATGCAACTCGAGCTGAGCCAGTGACAGGAGCTCCTTCTTGGTCTTCCCGTCCAGGATGACACCAAGGTCTTGAACGGCTATCCTCCAATTGGTGGGGAAGGGCCACCCCGTACTGCTCCGGACTACGAAGTAGTCCCGCTTCCAAGCTGGGACTTTGCTCGGGAGCTTGTGCATGAGTTTAAAACCCGGGCGGGGGGATAGGTAGTAGGACCGTCTATGCCCGGGGAGAGCACCCAAAGCACTCTTCTTTATAGCCAAAATCGTACTAAGAACATCTAAATCTATGGAGAGGGAATGGTCAAAACAAAGAGAAATGGACCCCACTACATTCCGTATGGAGTTCGGGTGGAGTTGGTCCAAGGTGATGTTAAAGTCTACCAACACCTCAACGATCAAAGGGTGAAGTGGAAGTCTGAGCCCGGCTATCAGTTGCTCCCTAAAGATCACGATCTCGTTGGGACCGTGCTCCCCTGGGAAGTTGTCGGTGGGAAGACTATATGAGTACTCGCTAGGGAGGTGGAACCTCTATATGAGGTCCTGAAGCCTCTCCGAGGTCATTATGCAAGGCTTGAACTGATCTGGTTCCCGACCTCGGTGGGAGGTGGATGCCAGATGACCCGAAGCCACCTGTACTTCGGACGGCTGGGTAGTGGAGGGGACATCCCGAGCCGAGGTACCTACCTCGGGCTCGTCGTTGAGACTGTCTACACTAGACGACATGCCGAACTAAAAGAAAGAAACGAACTAGAAGGGAAAAGGAAGCTTGGGAGGACTCACCAAAGAAACGCAACCAGACTGGAAGAACAGAATGACCTGGAGGACCCCAGCTAAGAGACCCCTGGCGCGAGCTCAAACGCTAACGACGAAAGCTTTGTGGCGAAGAAAATGGCCAAGGGACCCCCTATTTATAGCCGCGACCGTGGGTTCTTCGAGACGAAAACGATTTAGCGAGTTTTTGACGTCTGCAAAGTCCAAGTCGCGTGAAGTCTGTGCGTAATCTGGACGCGACTCGAATCTCTTTTCGTTCGAGCCGGGCGCTAGACCGGTATAGTTGGACGGAATGCGCGACAACGCAGCATAAACACCGGCGCCAAATCCACCCGGCGTGTCATGACCTCCCCACGCTGGGTCACCGCCGCCAGCGCAGGGAGTGGGGGGCAATTGATGGAGGGTGATTTGGCTCGACCTCATAGCTCAGGTACACGTGGGCGTGACCTTGCTCAAACAGTGACTCAGCATGATAGCGCAACGGACGTGAGCACAACTTGGAGGGGAAGTCCCACCGAGTTCAGCACGGCAACTCGGCAGGTAAACTACTCGCCGAAAGCCGCCTTGCCCGTACCTCCTCCCTAGGGTTAAGGCACTTCGGGGGGTCCCGAGTTTGGGGCACCCTGACCCCTTTTGAGATTCAAGCTCCTCCCAATGGACCTCGGGCCACTCCCAAGCAAGAACACACCGATTCTTCTTCGGACGCCCCGAGGCACAAAGCCCTCGGGTCGGCTAGCTTGGCATAACCGGGTACAGGCAGCCCGTCACTCAAAAGACAGCCCAGCTCAAGGTAATTCGCATGAGAACAGTTCGGTATACCACAGGAGGGCTTCCTGCTCGACCACCGTACCCGACAAACCTGCGAACAACAGGCATGTCCCCTCGCCACGCCTGCCACCTTTAGAAAGGCGTCCCACACCTGACAGACACGTACCCTGTACGACGGCTCCGCGCGTGCCACCTCAGCCCTGCCTGTAACGGCTGTGGCAGGCTGACAGTGGCAGTTATACCTGCCCTGTCAGAAGTCAGAGGGCCTGAAGCAACAGAATTCAGTTATAAGGAGCTTATTCTCAAGGAACAAGGTATCTTGAATCACTAGCGCAACCTGCACTCTTTGTTTTCGTTCTCCTTCAGCTTCTTGCACACAATACTAACTTAAGCATCGGAGAATTCCTGCCGGGAAACCCCCCGGGAGTTCTTCCTCTTTTCTCTCATTTCAGATACCTCTCCGGAGCCACGCGAGCGCTAAATAGGAGTGGCCGGATTGTGCTACGTCAATATCCATACTAGAAATGGGGGAAGCGAAGAATCGACTCACCAAAAAGCTCATACAGAGTCCATCCTCTTATTATTTCTCACGCATGTTCTTAGGTGTTTGATTGTTTCTAATAACATTGGGTGAATAAGATCTCTTTGCGCGAGTTAGCTACAGTTGAAATTTGAATACATTATATATGTGCTAAGGGTACGTATTTCGTGGTTTAAGAAATACTCTTTACAGGTCTTGTGATTACTGATGAGGTGCTATCAAAATCAACCTCAATCTCAATCTCAATGATGAATTTATAATATAATGAAAAGAAGGCAAATGGCATGGGAATGTGGGTGACTGGAGAGAGGTTCAAAATACTTTTCAGAAATAAAAGGTAAAACCAGTGAAATTTACCCAAACTTTATTTTCCTGAAATTCTAAAATGATCTTGATCTTGTCTCCACAGCTAGCAATGATTAATAACATAGAATCGTACTGTAGATGACAAAGTAATCATGGTCATATACATGAGGTAGGCTACATGCATCCACATTCTACAGCTAGCAATGTCGATCTGTTCAGTGCATATAAATCCTTAAACTATGGGCAATTAGCTAAATGAGCAGTGGCTCAGTTGGTACTTTAGTTGCTTTTGTTTCAGGACATGCAGATCCAATTCCCACTACCACCGACTTTGGGGAAGGGATGATTAGTGTGTTGTTTGTGTTATTCAAATGGCCCTTACGGGGGATTCAGGTGTATAATCAAATACTAGAAAAAAGACAATTAAATAAATTTTTATTACTTTCATCTAAATCCTTTTTGGTTTATCCCTGCCTCTTCTAGCTCAATAAATCACTTTTTCTAACGGGTGCAGTAATAAATGGTATTCCATGCCTGCACCCGAATAAACCATCTTAATATATTTCATTTAATCATCTATTGGAACTACTCCTACATTAGCTTCATATGATTTCATTTCTAGCCCTCTCTTTACTAGTTTCACTATATTCATCCATCCAAGCATTTCCATTTAATGCCACTCTTTTTGGATACACATTCTTTTAATCACCCAACGTATTGCACCATGAAGTAATGACCTTATATATGATATTTTTAGACCTTCTATTTACACTATAAATATTTGTATTTGCACTCTTCCCCAATTGTATAAATATAAATATGTACAATACAAATTCATACAAAATATAAGGTTTTGTGCTCTACATATTTCTATTTATACTCCTTCCATATGGAACCATAAATACAAAATGTGGAAAGGGAATAATTCGGCCAACTATAAAAACAATAACATTTAATTACCTTCTATTTGCACTGTACATATTTGATATCAAGTCAGTGGAGTTTACATTGACCGGCTTTACCAACTATAGAAACAACATGTACCACATTAGAATGTTATTTTTCTTTGGGGTGGAGGTTTTGATAAATAAAATTAAAATGAAAAAAAAAATTATAAGGTGGGGCAAACCCTAAATTTCCCTACTTTTCTTTTTTTTTCTCCACTAATTGGAGAGGGCTAATAAAATAGATTCATACCACACATTTGTAAGGGAATAGACAAAATACTCAAATATCTAAGCAGCTTTTGGTAATATTCGGAAAGAATGTTTCTAAAGTCTGCAAATGACTTGATTTGAATAATTGAAAATTGCCTAGATCCAAATTTGATTTAATAACATTTTAATTTCAATAAAATCTTATCCATTAGATTTAGATGGGATCAATGCCACCAATAAATTAAACTAAATGTTTCTGGTTTTCAGGGTAACAGTATAACGTCTGTTTTTTTTACTCCTGGGAGTGCCAAGTTGTTTGCATGGGACATCCCCAAATAGCACCCATGGCTATGCTATATAGCATTTTTGTCCCAGGAACAATAGTGATTCGTTGGATTTCCTCTCTTTAGATGCAATACAAGTTTTAATTTTCAAGCATATTCAATTAATTCCTTCAAAATGAATGGAGCAACTTCTTTCAAGGTTCAAAGTATTGATTTGATAAAAATACATAATTTTAAGTATCGATAACAGGTGTGGATACTTTGAACCTTAGTTTCTTTCGTTCTAATCATGAAATGATGTTATTATATGCCAATATCTTTCGAATGCAAAGGGGAATAACCAGCCCTAGCCCTACACAAAAGGGTTGGTGGGGATCATAGAAAGGATCCTTAGAATGGGCTTATATAACCGCATAAGCTCCATAATATCTTGCTTCAATTCATGGTCGGTCCCTACCAGCCGGCCCGATTATCCGCAGCTTGATTTTCTTTGTGAAACAAGCGATCGATCCAAATTTCTGTGCCATGTCTTTTAGCAATTTTCCAACAATCCTTGTCTGATGCATGTACTGCTCCAGAGGATGCAATTCTATCCATGGAACAGGTAATTAATAACTATAACTTGGAGTTATCTTCAAGCCAAAACTGGTTTGCAGCAATATTGAGCAATCCACTGGACTAGTTAATTGAAACCACTTCTCTTTCTATCCACCACCCTACAAGCTACTGCTACCTTTTATTGCTGTGGTCCATCAATTTTTTCTTTAATTTGATTTGGATATGTATTTACCCTTTTTTATCTCTTGCTCCACACAGGACACAGCCCACGATTTGTGCTCAAAACTTTAGGGATAGGTTCTTCTGTTTAGGCATAAATGGGGTGGAACCGTGGAATATTACTGTTTTATCCTAAAGGCTGTAATATCTTGTTTTCTGCCCATTCTAAATTGAAAGAAATGCAGAGAAAAAGGATGTCGCAAACAAATCATCCATCTCATTCCATTTCATGTAGTATCAAGTTATATATAGTAGAAATTTTGTCAAATAACAAGAAAATTAATTGTACCTATTTTTCCATATGATGAACAAGACCAATTCAACTCAAATTTCATCTAGTTTAGGAAGATAAAGTGTATATATAACCATAGTTGTATGTTCTCTTGTACGTACCTCCTTAATTTTCTTCAAATGAGCTTCTCATTTGAGAATGATTAATAAAATTTTAAGATGGCCGCCCCTCTTTCTTCCTAAGGTAAAGTTTGGGGCTCAAAAAAAGTTTATATATAAAAGGATAATTAAATTACAGGAACCCCTATAGTTTTTGGGTAGTCTAAATTAGTTGAAATCTTGGTGGCACTTGTTTGATTGAGGTCAATTCATTGTTCTTTTGGAGATCACTTCAATGGCTTAGATACATTGATTTGGTACCTAATCAGTTGGGTGGGCTAAAACAGTTGAAATCTCAGTACGCAATTTGGATGGTTGAGATTAATTGACTAAACTTAGAAAGCCATTTTGATGGTCTAGATCTTTGGCTTATTTTTTGTTTATCATTTTATTTAGATTTGATTTCTTGTTTTTTTTTTTTTTTTTAGAAAATTTGGTGTTTTACTTGGATAACTAAAACTAATTGACATCTTGCTGCAAAATTTGGATTTTTTGGTAGAATTTTAATTGTTAGAATACTGCTTTAATTTGATAGACTGGATTTTTTTAATTGATTCAATACATTATTTGAACAGCCAAAGATCATCAGTTGAAATTTTAATGTATCACTTGGATAGTTGATGAGACATCATTTGGATGGGTCGGATTAGTTGAAATCTTAATACATACATCATTTGGATGGTTGAAATGGCTTAAGATAATTTTTTATTTTTAGAAAATTTGATGCTTTATTCTTTGGAGTGTTGGTACAAAGACTAATTACATGTTACGTATACATTACAGGAGATTTAGGGGTGGGAACAGAACAGGGTGCATGTGAGGTCCACTAACACGTTATTCAGTACACACAGATTTGATTATTCCGCGTCTCAGTATTCTGATCCACTTGTCCTATTATAAGAAAGCATTTATTTACATGTTCTCTCAAGTCCCAATTCCAAACAGTTGCGCATGTCCCAACTTCCAAGGGAAGTTTTTTTCAAACAATGGCATTACATTATGTAATACTTGATGAATTCATCAAATAGTTGTATTCCACAACATGCCTACCATAACCTCACCTGGCCTCATTTTCTCTCTAAGCATTTCTTTACATGGATAGATTTAGATTTGATCCTTCATTTTCCACAGTCGGCCCGAAAATAAGTCTCGTTGGTCACATCATATTCGCATTAGATGCAGAACCCCCACACCCCGCGGCCCTCCTCCCACAATTGGGCACAACACACTTTCAATAAGACAGCGACTCAGACGTACTGTCCCATATCAATCAATGACCAGAGTGTTAGACACCGGAGACTGGAGAGAAGGGGGGGGGGTGTCTATTTGTGTACAGTGTCAAGGCTGTCCACCATAATTAAGAATAAGACAGCCCATTTGTGTATGTAACGTACTGTCCAATTTTTGAACCCCAACTCTATATTCTGTCACAACTACATGACAGTTTAATTCCCTAATATTAATCCCACGATAGTTTAAGTATGGGTCAATCGTTTTGTCCGAACAAAACCCAACTGTAGAAAAACAGTAAAATTGTATTGTGGGTTTCATATGTACCAAATTGTCCCACCCGGCCTACAAATGGAATCAAGTGGCCAGCATGTGAATAATAATAAAGAAAGGATGCAAATTGGGCCGGCCAAGTTGCTCACTGATGAGGTGGGTCCTTCCTTATATGTATGCCTACCTTGAATGAAGTGAACTTGGGATGGACTGGCGCTTTATTTAATTTGGAAGAATATAATTAATCTACCTTTCCTTTCAACCATCTCTCATGCAGGCTTGAAGCAACTTACATCAGGGCCCCAATTTTACTTGTAGTCAGTCCATTGATTTATATTGATATTTTCTCTGCTGAAGCTATTCGTCGATTATATGCATTAATTTATATATGTTGGTATATATATACACTTATTTATATACGCAACATATATATTCATAAAAATTTATTTATGAACCAAAACAAATTTCTATATTTATATATGAGCTGTTTCTTTGGCACTACTGGTGTAATATTGAAGCTAGGCAAACCCATATCTCCATCTTTTTCTATTTGTAGTTTTCCATGCCAAACTTAGTTGAGATGTTTACTCTTGGAGACAAAATCTTGTGTGAAGGAAGGACAAACTGAAAATAAAATAAAATGGTGCTGGATATTTTCGGTACAAAATAGCCTGACCAGTGTACCTAACTAATTAAACTTGTCAATCCCCGGATTTCACCTTTTAACACTGTTGGGGAAAGCCAGAAGGAAAACTATATACATATAAATGGCATGGAGTAGAGTGCAATACTATGGATGATGAAATATAATGCTAAATCATAAAAGAAGAGGAAATAAGGAAACTGCCAATCGAATGGTGTAGATCAATCAATGGGAAAATAGCTACACCAAAATAAAAATAAGCAAATGGCACAGATGACCATTTCTTAAACAAAAAGCTGATGAGATGAGTGGGATCCCTGGTTGTTATAAAATAGGCCAACCAGGTGCTACCACCTCCCACTGAGTTCAGAATCCCATGTCACACATTGGTTGGGATTAAATTAAATTATTCAATGCATCATGACATCTTCAGAATATAATTAACATGCATGTGTTAAACTAACTCAGATTATATTATACAGCAATAAACACAGAATTGGAGATCATTTAGCTAGAGTCTGTTTTGGTCAAAGAAAGAAAGACACTATTTTTTCTCTTCTTCTTCTTCTTCCTCCTCCTTTTGCATCTCCTTTTCCTTCACCCTTTTCGCCCTCTATATTAAAATGCTTCAATTATCTGAACCACTTTCTCCTTTTTCATATATTTTATATTTTTCATCTGACTGGTGCAGGTTTTGAACTATATTCCTTCAAACTTTATAGAAAGCACAGTTACACCTAATTCCCAGATATCTGCCAATTGCCCAGAAATTTATTCCTCTCTCTCTCTCTCATGTGTTAGTACACTATTTCCATGTAATAAGGGATTACACATACACAGCATTCAGACTCGCAGACCATTTTAGTTGTTTCCCAAACTGGTCGCCTAACTCTTTAACCATACACACCTCTACAACCTTAGTTTCGGGTTCGGCGCCTTAATCAAGTTTTGCCACGTGGTTACAGCTTGTCGGTGACGATTTGCTGCTGCTACTGAAGGAGACATGGGCCACAAGGCTTTATATACGCCAGCTCAGCAGTACCTATTGTTAATAGTCAACTCTGGAGTTAGCTTAGTTTTACTTCAAGTGCAACCAATCAGAATTCAGACAAGGGTGGGTTACTGACTTACCTTCCTTCCCCCACCCAAAGCAGCAGCACTGCCCACGTGTCCATTCCTTTTTCTCCGCTGCTTACGTGGCGGATATTGACGTCTACTATTAGACCCAATCCTGATCATTGATCAAAAAGGTTGCCAATACGATTGAAATTCCTGTGTCTAGCTGAAGCTGCCACGCGTCCCCCCTACTATTTCATTCTGTTTCCTGTAAAGGAAGGAGTTTGCATTTTTTGGCTTGATGGAGGGCTTTGTTCAGAAGAGAAAGCTACCTAATTTCGGGTATTAGTGAGAGACTGAGAGGAGAACAGCTCAAATTACTTATATCTCCCTATTTTCGGGCAAAATGACAAATTCCTCCCTTTCCCGTTTTCACTGAATTCTTATTCTCTCAAGTTTTTTCTTGAAGAATAGACAAATGGTCCTCCTCCTTCCATGGCCTTGAGCAAGATTTAGGGTGTGTTTTGGTCCTTCCAGCTGAATATAGATAAAGTTTTGTTTGCTTTATTTCTTAGTTCATTAGTTTAATATGATATTAATCAATTATTAATGGCAAGAAAAAACAAAAGGAGGAGCGAAGTTAAATTTAAAATATAGTATTTTTAGGCGAAGAAAGTTTTCCCTCTATTAGTTCTACGTTGAAAGTTGAAACAAGAGATCCAGCCTCAGTGACCTGGTGGTTAGGTGGTGAAATTAGCCACTAAAAGATAGAAAACATCAATTCAAGATAATTAATTTAATTAAGGGGATGATTACATCTAATGCATTGTTATTGTGTTTAAGCCCCATGTGTTTGCTGGCTCACTAATTAAATTAATAAGTTAGTAAGCCTTACCTAATTAGCTGGGTAATCCTTTGCAATTTTTCTTAGTAGGACAAATAGAAGATACTCTCACAAGTCAGATCAATCAAGCAAACGCTATGTAGTTATGAGACGAGACAGGTCCACCAACGTTGGAGCTATTGTTTCAACCAAACGCACCCCTGACGCAACTCAAGTTGTTGTATGTGGTGCAAGTGCAACCCTAATGTGGTTGGTTCACACCCAAGGACCCAACTAAATAATCCAGCCTACTCGTGTTTGCCTTTGGACCCACTTGTTGCTTGCTCGCCCAGAGGTGTCTAGATGGGCCCTTGGTGTTTCTTGTGCACTTGCATTGGTGGATGTTTGGCCCATTTAAGATAGACCAATCACTAGCGTCCTACCCTGAATTTAATGCAGCAACCATATGTGCCAATTGCCACACCCATGCAAACATTATTTGCTTGATTACTAGCCTAGAAATCTCTAGCTGCTTGTCCTATCAATGCAGAGTCCAAACAACCTAACTCTCCCCATCTCCAACCCAAAAAACAAGAGTTATGAAGAAGATTGCCTGATTCTTTGATCATTGTAGCTTTCTGACTATGGTCCATCAAAGTAATATTGGTAAATCATCCAGTTAAACAATCGAATTCAATTAATTCGAATAAGTAAATGATAATCAGTAAAATTAACGCTTCTATTATAAGGAGTATATTTTTGTGAACATTTTTCTACAACATGAAAAATGGGGGGAAAATATTTGTTCAGGTGGAACACAAATGGGATCATATTGGTCATCAGGTGGTAGAACAAAGGGACTTGTTCCTAATTTTTGAAGAATTGGGGTATTGGTTATTGTTGTCTTCTTTGCATTCAGAGTTGGGGCGATTGCAGATGGGATGAGAAAAAGTTTGTTGGGGATGTCTTTTTGGCATTAAAAAGAAAGAAAAAAGTTTCCTATTTTATTTTAATCTGGTAGATGACTTTGGTTGGATTGATTCAAACAAAGAAAGCGACCTTCAGAGATTAAAAGAAAAAAAAAACTCAATTAATATTCTCTCTACCTGATAATTATTATTTTAAGCTTGATTACAGTAATATTT
The DNA here is from genome assembly GCF_000365185.1 of Nelumbo nucifera. The sequence continues at coordinate 5,323,980 of NW_010729075.1, forward strand.
GGGATGGTTATTTTCATGTTTGGAAGCAGGATATTTACACATGGTTGTCTTTTGTCAAATTTTAGAATAAAAAAGAGAAATTATTTGGGATAAGTTAAGGGGAGCTATAACTACCCTCCTGGTTGCCTTACAAACCACGTTTCTTTCTCTCCAAAAACCGGTATTTAGGGGGTTGGGTTCCTCACAACACTTTTTTCTTAACACCGCCTCTCAATCTCTTGGGTTAAGGAATTTTTCAGTTCTGACCCCCTTCTCTTCATCTCTACTACCCTTTTCTTCCAACTCTCCTTGGTTCTACTCCAGCCTTCTTCCCTTCAACACAAATAGAATTTGGATTAGCCTTAGGCCTCAGCTCAGAAAAAAAAAAAAAAAGTAGGGCTGCTTGATTAGAATTCATTTGAAATTTAGAGTTTCTTTACAAATCCTGGTCTCAGGAAATTGGGTTTCTCTAAGAAATAGAATTAGTGCTTGTGGTTCAAAACCAATATCAGTTCTAGGGAAAAATCTCTGTGGCTTCTGAGAAAAAAAGATTGTAAGCAGGAATGGAAAATGTCTCTGGGCTTAATATGGAAGAAGAGCAGATTGATTTGCCTCCTGGTTTCCGATTCCACCCCACCGATGAAGAGCTTATAACTCACTACCTGTCCAAGAAGGTGGTTGACAGCAGCTTCTATCCTATAGCAATTGGGGAGGTGGACTTGAATAAGTGTGAACCTTGGGATATGCCATGTAAGTCTTTTGAAATAGATTTTGTCTCTCTCCTGTATTTGTTCTTGGCTATGAATTACGTTTTAACTTTAAGATTTGTGTTTTGTTGAATAAAGGGAGGGCAAAAATGGGAGAGAAGGAGTGGTACTTCTTCTGTGTTAAAGACAGAAAATACCCAACTGGTTTGAGGACCAACAGAGCTACTGAAGCTGGTTACTGGAAAGCTACAGGAAAGGATAAGGAGATTTATAGAGGGAAAACTCTTGTCGGAATGAAGAAAACTCTGGTTTTCTACAGAGGAAGAGCTCCAAAAGGAGAAAAAACCAACTGGGTCATGCACGAATATAGGCTAGAGGGAAAATTCTCTCTGTCTAACCTACCAAAATCAGCCAAGGTAGGGTGGAGAGCTCTTCCTCTGCTTTTCTTTCAATTTTCTGCTTTTCGTTGTTGATCGACAATGTTATTGTGTGGTCTTTGATGAATTCTTTTTCTGCTGTCGTTCGTTCTTTTACAGAACGAGTGGGTGATATGCAGGGTGTTCAACAAGAGCTCAGGTGAGAAGAAAATTCAAGTTCCAGGGGTAGTGAGACTGAGTTCCTTGGACGAAGAATTGGCTCCATCTGCTTTACCCCCATTGATGGATTCTTCTCCGTATAACAGCATGACCAGATCGTCAGTGGCTGAGACAGCTCACGTGACCTGCTTCTCCAACCAAATGGAGGTTCAGAGAAACCCGGAAGAGATGGTCAACAACTGCTACACTTCTCTTTTCGCTTCTCCTGCAAACCCTTCTGATATATCCCCCACTTCGTCGCTTTTCTCAAAATTCTCTCTTCCGAACTCATTCTACTCCACGCAAGCTTCTCCAAATCTCGGCAATTTCCAATGCCCAGGTTCGGTTTTGATGCAAGACCAGGCCATCTTGAGGGCTTTACTTGAAAACCATGAACCCAATATCAAACAGAGTTGCAAAACAGAGAGGGAGATGGTTAGTATCTCTCAGGAGACCGGCCTGACCACTGAACTGAACACGGAGATCTCTTCGGTTGTTTCCAACCATGAGGATCCTTCCACTTCAGCTGGACCTGTGGACCTTGACTGTCTATGGAACTATTGAAGAAGAAGAAGAAGAAGAAGAAGAAGATAAATTTTCTGAATAAAAAATAACATGAAAAAATTAATGAGTTGCTAATGTGTCATACTCTTAATCTGTTTTTTTATTTTTCTTTATTTTTCATTTTTTTGGGGATTTTCATTAATTGTAAAACAGCTTGTATTCAAATTATGACAAAAATTAATTTGATGGTTAGTTGGTCATAATGCGAGCTTATGCTTACAATTACATTTATTAGTCAGTCCCACAGATTCATATGTTTCCATGCATAATCAACGACATGCACGAGTTCTATAATTATTTTACTGCTGCTTCCTCTTCATGGAAATTTGGGCCTTTGTTTTTCTTCTGTATTCTTTCTGGTTGGTAACGGATCGAGTGTGAAAGAACCCATAGCCCCCCAAGCTATCACCAGTTCAACACAGCTACAGCCTACAGGTAAAGATGGCTATGCTTGACCTACCAAATCTGGTCCAAGCTTTTCCATGTTTTGGGTTGCCACATATGAGGATGGGTTTAACCTTTTCGACCATTTAACTGATGGGTCGGGCTGGATAAACCAGTGATCAGTCGGCCTCTTTCGACCCATTTAACAACAGGAATATGCCTGTTTTATTTAATAAATAAAATAAGAACGGGGTGTCCACTGGATTAGTTATTAAAAGGATTTATGTTATGTAACGAGATGTGTTGCTGATGGTTCCACGTCTCTGTCCAAACGTGTACGAGGGACGGGGAGAGAGAGAGAGAATATTATATGTTTGGCTACCTAATGAAAGCTCTCATTGATGACCGAAAGCAAACTACATAACATAATACAAAATCCAAGTACTCCACTTTCTACATACAAAAAGTACATTAAAATAAACAAGCAATTACCCCTCTCTCCCCTCTAAATGGATAGAGAAAGAATATTGTTGCTTTCAGTACATTTCAGACGAAGGTGTCAGAAGAAGTAAGAAGATATGGATTGAATACACAGAATATTCAATTACTAGAGAGAGAATATTGTTCATCAATTGCTCTTTTTTTCCTTCACTGCTTGTATTTCCACTCCACGTCCTTCCAAATAACCAGAGGAAGCGGAATATTCCATTTTTTACCAAAGAAAAGACGTACGTTATACGATCCACAGTTTGAAACTTTTACGAAAGTATTCTCTGTATACAAAAAAAAAAAATCATATTTTCATTGAAAAAAAAAAAGAAAATCCCAACTTCTATTAGGATTCTGCTCTCATTTTAAAGCCTGCAAAATGGCAAAATAGTATTGAATTCTGAGATTATTAAGTAGATATATGCAATTCTTCTGCAATTGCCATGTATTATGTCTTTTGTATGACGCATGGAGTGGGTCTGGATCTGGACCCACTACTGCATGGGCCGGGCCCTGCATGATGAGAACCATAGGATGGGACAGGCTTAAAAACCGATACCCATTTTGGACAGTAGAGTAGAGCTGGAGGATGTTAGCCCTGAGCGTGTACGCCTGCTCTACCATTCACGAGTGAGTCGGCTTGATGATGAGATGAGAACGTCCGAGTTCGACGCTACACCTACACAGTATACACCCTCCAATCCAGATCTTATAATGATTCCACGTGTAATAAGTTAAGAAGGTAGAGAAGAGAGATGTGATGAGGGCATTTAGGTGATTGAAAGGGCAAAGACAAAACATAGGAAATCGAAAGTCTGGAAGCCTATCTCAGACTCTCAGACAGACTCTCTTACTTAGAAGGGTGGGGGGCCTGCTTCGGGAATGTGAAAACTGAAAAGGAATGGAGTTAGGCATTCACCAACAGTCAGACGCGTAGGGCAAAGGGTAGGCCCCACCCAGTTTCCCGCGCTAGTGGACACGCAGTTCAGGTTTTGTTGACGTCAACCGGCTGGGGGCATCGAGCGTGACGTCCAAGCGTCATCCACTGTCGTCCCCCGTCGCCACTTGTGTGGGGTTGTCCCACACGCATACAATCATGCCTCGTGTTTTACTACTTTGGGCCCACCCTCAGCTGGAGCCTGGAGTGTGCTTACGTGGAAGAAATGGAATGGATTTTCGAATCTTCGAGGGGATCCATTGACGATGATGGACCTTCATTTACATCACAGCACTTCCTTATAAAATATATTTCCTTAATTATTTAGCACTGACACAAATAATTGAAGAGTGCACTCCAGTGCTCCAATCACCACGTCCCGCGTACCCTACCCCTTCCGTAGCAAAATGGGTCCCACGTATACATGTATACCAATCAAAACCCTTCCCTCTCAATGTTCTCCTGTGAGGTTACAAATGTAATTTCCTTGAATTTAAGAAAATTCTATTTTAGGGGGCACGCCCGCCAACCCTGCTTTTCTTTTTTTTTTTTTAAAGCCTGACAAGTTTTATATATAACTAAATAAAATTAATATCTATTTATAATTACTATTATTAAGATTGGTGTGAATGTGTTTGTTTATTAAAGAGTAATAGGTTCAAGTCTCATCAAAGTTATGGTTTTAAAGTCATTTCAAGTTTTTAACGAAGATATATCAGCTGAATGTAGTAATATATAATAATGACTTGACTTATTAATAATGATATAAAAAAAAAAGGAATCATCACCCAATGTTTGGTCACAGCTACCTGGGTCTTGGGAGGGATGAATTGGATCCAGACCTAACTTTTGGCACACTGATGACATTCTTGAATTTGAATATGAGTTCTCACACTAATCATTTTTTGTTTGATCCTATACCATTTATTTTGGAAGGGGGCCGATTAGAATCCGATCCATTTACAGCACTACTGGTGTATATGACCCTATGACCCACTAAGGCATACTATTTCCTTCCTTTGAATTAGTGTTATATGATTATATTTGTGCTGAGTGTGCCTTATAGTGTCATGGGTATATACAAATTAAATGGGTGTTTTAGGTAGCAATTTTTATATTTGGACATAATCCCTACAAGCAAAAAGCATGACCGAACCCTAATGCCCTAAATTTATAAATTTATGCAGGGCCTAAGTTGATGTTAGTGTATGAGAGGTAACATACATCAATAGGCAATAGCTATTGCAGATGTTCATTAGGTTTGGATATCCTAAGCGAATAGTACTGGATGTCTGATAATTTCTTACTGCACCGAAATACAGAACACTGACTGATGAACACTAGGGATATTTAAGCCTGCAGATCATAAATGAATGACTAAGGTTACATTTGGACAAGTCTGTGATGAAAAACAAAAATTGAGTTTCAAAAGGTATTTTGTGCGTTTGGTAAGAGTTGTTGGATAACATGACACTCTGAAGCCAAAATATATCCAAACACAACCTAATTTTAGGCTATTAGGGGGCTTGATCTCACAGTCATAAATCATAAATATTAATGCTCCTTCATACAAAACAGTACTACGTAAACAGCACATGGCACTGTATAACCAAAGACCCTAATTTATTTTTTTAATCAACTAATCATCTGCTTTAATTTGGAAACATATATAAAAAGTGGATTAGCTGTGATTTGGTGAAGATTATCATCATTATTTATTTATTTTTTTATGGGTTCCAGTCATCGTCATTTATTTGTTGTATATACAAACAAGAGTACTCCAATATCATATATGAGACATGAGGCAATGAAACTCATTACAACCTTCCCTCTTAAGGAAAGAATGAAAGTTTTGGATTCATCCAAGTGAAAATTAATCAACTTGGGTGGTGGAAGAAATGTATATTATTATCCTTGCTCTCAGATGTTGTTGTTTCTGTTGCAATTTGAAGAGATCATGATGAGGAAGAGGAGATCAGAGAGAGAGAGAGAGAGGTGTCAGTACGTGTGTCACAATCACTCGAATTGAAATGATATTTTGGTACAAATGAAAAATCATGATCATACTCCTTCATCAAGAAGGTAGTGTGATATGCATGGGCACATACCTTGAGACTAGGGCATCAATGTACAGGTGTCAGCCCATCTGTCGTGGCCTGGTTTACAAGGATAAGTTTAGGTCAAGAACACAACAAATATCTCTCTATCTTCTATGATGCAAGCTTCCCAAGTGGGAATAGCCTGACGATTTCTGTTTTGGGTTAGCAAATCAATTCTGATTTGGGGGCTTGCATCAACATAATGCGTGTAGTTACTGATCAGTCCAGTATTTGCTTTCTTCTTGTGGGAGAGGAATTGGAGCTGCAAAGAGATTGGGTCGATCCACATTAATTCCACACCTCTTGCATCATCCTCATCATGGTATTATCTAAGTATTCATCATTAATTAGTAGTACCAAGATTAGTTTAGAGCTGATTGAAAAAGGATGAATAACGTTTCGTGTAGCACATCTTAATCTTATATACGTCAAATTTGTCACGTGTAGCAGCTGGCCGTATCATACGGTAGATGATGTGGATGCCTAAATGGGTAGCTTAAACGAGTCGTCACTGTGCTTTGACTCTGTAGCCCAAACGGATCGAATTACTCATTCTCTTGCTTTTGCTTGCATCGCCTGTAGTAGTGGTTGGTGAAAATGGATAACAGCTGAAGTTGGCTGAATTAAACGACTTATTAATTGCTTTGTCTTTTAGTGGATATATATATATATATAAAACAATCATATGGCAAAAGTAGTTAGGGACATAATACTCAACCTAACAAGTCATTCAGCCATTAAGGAGCTCAAACCTGTTTAGGTTGTGTCTTGAAGCGATGTAAAAATTTACGTCGGTTTGGTTTTGTGGATGGAGTGGAGTTTTATGTCATAAATTAAAGCTTTATCAGAAATAAAGTTTTATATCGATTTGCTTCTTTCATGTTTTTCAAAGTTCAATGATAACTTTTTTAAGGTTTGATAAAAAACCTCATCAATGTACTTTTACATTGATGACATTATATCGCTTCCAAACTTAGTCTTAATGACATTTTTTTTTCCACTTATATATAGTCATGGTTAACTAAGACAAGCAAATAAATCATTCGGTTCATTCACGTGAGCCATTATCATCAGATAGGCCCTTAAATACATGGAGGTTGTGGGGGAAGATAACAAGTTAGATGGAACCTGATGAATCAATTTTTGTTGATGTATCGATTTTTTGGCTAAGTACCTTGTTATTTGGTTAGCTTCCAAGTGGCCGATGACTCAGAGGCCGAAGTGGAGCTGCCTAGGTGTCGAGTTGCCTGTGAGGTGCTGAGCTGACTAGTTGACGAGCTGGATTGATGAACTTCATTGCTCTTTAGAGATCTACAAGGAACCAAATGTTAGAGGACCCGGGGTGGCTAACCCGGCGAGGTCGCTCTGATGCTTAAGTCAGTACTCTCATAGTAGACTGCGAGCTAAAGATCACACAGTATGAGAGCTAGAATATTCTTACTTGCTTGCTTGCTTACTTGCCTTTGTCATTGGGGTTGGTGCCTTTATATAGGCCTTGCTCATGTACCGCCCCCGAGATCTCTGGGAGGTCGTGTCTAACTGGTCCGAGATTCCTGGAGGTAACCGCCATGTATGTTGACCATCCTCTAGATCGTTCGGCATGTGGGCCAACTTCCCAGGATCGTGGGTGTGTTAGGATATGCATGCCGAATTTGTCGGTGAGCACGTCTCGCATGTTGCCAAGTCGCACTTGGGCCAGGCCGTTAGGTCGCGCCAGGGCCAGACCGCCAGGCCGTGCCTGGGCTGCCAGGTGGGACACCATCAACTTGGCTAGGGCAAGTTGTTGTCAAAGTGATTTCGGGTGTTACCTATTTGTTCTAAGGTGCCATGTGTCACAATATCATTGGAGGGCCAAATCCGCTCTCATCAGGAGATCCCCCAAGATCAAGAGGATTAAATTAAAATAAAGAAGAAGAAGAAGAAAAAGAGGAAACCCATTTAAATAATTGTTTCATCATATTCTTAGAATTTTCAAGTGGTGGAACAACCGTGGTCCATGGGGGCTAAATATATGGAATAGGTCAGTAGTAATCTTGATGAAATTTATGATGACCTTAATTAGACTTTCAACTCAAAAGGTCCATGAACATATCTGCAGGTTGTATGAGTGTGACTAGGCCAATTCCAAACTACATTAATTAACAATCTATTATCTATATGGGTTTGGTCAGACCTTAAAATTCCCTTTGAGGAATGAGGATTTCATCAATTCTAAGTGGTCACAATGGGCCCAAACGAACAAGGCATTTATTACTATTAGACCCAACAACAATATTAAATGAGAACAAAGGAAGAACTATAGCAAACAGGGTTTAATTAATTAAAGAGACTATGATGCAATAAATTAAACATGAGAAAACACACCAAGGTTATTTCAGTGGAGGGCCCACGTTGAGAGGATCACCATCAAGTCTACTCTCATTTATGCACCACATCAAAAACATGTCTATTATTTCTCTGATCCCACAATGCATCTCTTCAGCACAAATTAATGGCATTCTTTAATTACTGGTATATTTTATATCTTGCTTCCTCTAATTTTCATTACAACAATGCTAGAGAGATATATAGGTGTGAAATGGTGCCAAACTGTGGCAGTTCATACAGGGCTAGCAGTAGGCAGTAGCTGCTGTAATGCTGTACCACCATTCACACAAGGCCCAGCTTCATTTGGATCAATGGTCCAATATCTGTAATGCTATTATTGCTCTCCTAAAGTTCTCTCTATATCCAGTAGCATACTACCATTAGGGTGAGAGATACTGGCTAAATCCATGGGCTCCGTAATAGAAGGAGCTATGGCCTACGGCTAAGAGCCCCAGCCCAGCCCAGGTCGATCTCACAGATTAACATTAAGACTCAGGGTAGCGCTTGGCTTAGTTTGGCTCGGTCAATTTAGATTGCTTTCAAAGGATGCTACAGATGACTAAACTTGGACCGTGTCAAGCCCACCAAAGCTTGGCTCAGTTTGATTTAGCTAAACAACCTTAGATTGAGGTCTCTGGGTTGACTTGCAAGCCTGAAAATTGAACTCGGCCGGGTTCAGCTAAACTGGACGTGAATCATGATTCAATGTGTTTGACAACCTCAAGATAGAATCCACATAAGAAATTTTTTTTCTTTTTTTTTTTTTTTTTTTTTTTTTTGCGTTTCTAGCTAGCATCTCAATTATCTGTGACGATTCTGTCATAAGAAATTCTTGTTAAATGAATTGTTATAAATAAACGTCACATAGAACATGCCAAAGAAAGAAAGAAAGAAAGAAAAAAAAAAGAATTTGTCACTGGAAAAGCTAGCCCATGCTTGAATTCATAAATTTGGATTTCTATATAGAACTCAAATTGTCCTGTCCTCGGACTCAACATCCATTGGTTTTGGTTGTTGAAATTTCTTCTGGTGAGACTTTTTTTATTCCTTTTGTTTTAGGTTCGAGATGATGTTATTTACATTTCTACATTTGTATTTTTAATTTACAAGATTGAAAGAATGTAGCTATCTTTTGAGATTTATAGAAGAAAAGAAAATTAGTAAAACAATAGTGTTTCAACATGGAAATTTATACTTTATAGAACATTAAAACACCAACTGTTTAAGCACCATACTCGTTCCACAGCAAAAGTTGGAAAATATCAAAACCCAAAATACTATTGACCCCGTCAAAGGCTCAGTTTCATCATGCTTGGTTAATCAAATTAAACATCCAAACACGTCCTTTACCCATTATTAGAGTTACAGAGAGTCTGGAATTGGATTGACCTGTCTCTACAGTCAACTTACTACAATGACTCCTCATGGATGATAGATAAGATGACATGCATGAAATTAAATGCATTGCACCAAAACCCTTAAGATATTTTACAAGGAATTGCATAAGCTTGCTGATTGCACCAAGAACCCTTAATTGATACACTAGCTGCACTATCAATTCGTGATATTTATCTGTTAAATTCACCAATCAAAGTAATAAAAGATCTGTTAAATTCAGTTCTCTTCCAATGTCAGAATCCACATCATTACAGTTCTTTGTTTCAAATATCATTTCTGGGAAAACAAAAAAGTTGGGTTCTGCAGGTTATGTGATTTATACATTTATAGCACATTAACAAAATAATTTAGCTATCTCCAATTGACCAGTTGTAATACTTTGAAGAACTCAGGATAATGCCATGCATATTTCAGGCAGAAAAGAGAAAAGAAAAGTAATTAAGCATAAAAAATGTGGACCTAACTTGGCCACTAGAAAGCATTTATCACTAAAGAATCATCAACAAGCACATAATAAAAAAAGTAACTTTTGCCAGTTGTTTGAATTTTGAAGGTCTAATTTTCATGCCCAAATTTCATTTGTTGCTAAAAGAAAATTTGAGATTGATTTCTCTTCCCTGTCATCAGGTCAATAGATAATGAATGTTGAAGTGGATAAGGTTTATTCTAAAATTTGGCCTTTATTTGGTGTGACTTCACATAATTCATCATACATGCATTTCTCTTATTCTCCTTCTTTTTAATTCACTTAATCAATATATACATTCATTGCAACCTTGGCTGCCATGACTTCAGCCCGTCACTTTCTTCTCACTTTATGCCCACTACTTGTTTGTTGTGAAATACTAGCAGGCAGCCGCTGATCAGCTGCAACATTACCCCGCTACTGACAATTTTTGGAGCCACATCAACGTTAGACGAATCGGCGCTGAAATTTCTTTTTGGTTGGTCGATTTTGATGATTTTCAGAAAATCGGCCAAATATCAATTTTTGAAATCAACCTTTTTTTTTTTTGTGATTTCTTGAGTTCTAGTTGATTCAGTTTTTCTGAAGATGACATGGCATTGAATAATAACTATAATACAAACATAATCGGCCCTTGAGAATCATCATCGATGCCAAACATCACCAATAACTTTTAAGGGGTTATTCTATCTTCTTCACCTTGAACTTGAACTACTTTTAGTCTATTCTATTGATTTTATATATATTCATTTAGCAGCTTCTTTAGTGACTCCATCAACTTAAGCAAACCTTTTCTGTACCTCTTCTGCCCAACTTTTAAAATTTACAGTTGAGGAAGGAACATACAGGATCTAAAAACGATTGGCAAATGGAAAAGACAAGAACAAAACAAAGAAGAAAGCTATCCCAATGTGTGGATGGGTCAACATGGTCAGCAGTGTGTTGTAGTTAGTATATTCAAATTTGAAGAAAATAGAGCACTCAAAGCACAAATACAGATTTATGTGATTTGGCTTATAACCTGCACCCATGGACATCTCTCTCTACCTCTATCTTGAGATACAAGATGGCTTGTTGCGGAAGATACACAAAAAGATACTCATGACAACTAAACCCTAATAAGGTTCACTTGTGAGTTGAATTCAAATATTGACAAGGGGAGCGGATTAGCTGGAGACAAAAACATACACACCCAGCTAAACTACCTATCACAGTTGAATACACCGGTATTCAGTGTAACTGGGTCTCAGATGGAGCCCACAGTGAGCACTGGCCGGTTCAACTGTGATAAATATATAGTTCAGCCGGTTCAACAGTGAGCACTGGTGGTTAATAGTGGATTCTCTGCTTCCACTACAGACCACTAAAAAATTTTGCCTTCAAATTTCAAGGCATCAAACCCAGTTTGTTATATATCCAGTTTATGTATGGAAGGACCAAACGCGCTCAGTACCCCCCCAAGGCTTCAGTGGATTTGGCCTTTCTATGTCATCTTTATGAATCCGTCAATTATGCTATTTGCAAACAAGACAAGCTAAGTTCTCAAACAAATAATAGAGATCCCATGCTGCATGATTCCGCATACGTATGATCTCTCCTTTTCATATACAAAACTTTTATGTGTTTCGCCATTACTTTACAGTTAACATGTTGGCGTTTGGTTTAGATATTTAAAAAAAAAGGGAAGAACACGACAAACAAGTTATATTCTTATTCAATTTCTGGAAGTGTGAACCTTTTCCTTTCTTCTGGACTTTTGTTATACTTGTATTAGCGTTCAGACTCATGATCAATGATAATTTCTCAAGTTTTAATCATGAGTTTCGTGTAGAACATGAAAAATAATAAGTGGGTATTCGTTAAATTTGCAATCAACTTGAGAAATTTTCTTTATTCATCTCTAACTTTTCTTCTGAGATCTAAGCTAATTAATAAATGCATGGAATTTAACTATACTACTAAGTTCTTGGTACAAGAGCGGAGATTCTCATACACCACATACAACGGCTGTGTGCTGAAACCCCCGACTCCCAAGTAAACCTTTTTTCTAGGCTATAAGCAACTCAACTACATTTTCTGTTGAAGGCCTGACGTGAATTTTATATAGTTTATATGTGGCTTAGAATAATCTGGATATGGATATAGAAGGATGACGACTAGGGGTTTCTATTTTATTCCTTCATATATTTTATGTTTGATTGTATCTGATCGAGAACATACTACCCCTTTTCATGCTTTCTTTAATCTGCTAACAATAACAATAATGGCCGGGCATCTATAAGATATGGATGAATGAGTGATGACGACTTCACATAATAATATATTGATGGATTTTTCTTTTATAAACTTAATTAGTTGATAGACCGTGTTCTTCTTTCCCATGTATTCTCATTATTAAAAGTGAAGATATTTGGCTCTGAAAACAACATCGTCATCATTCATCAATTACCCAATGAAAACTGAAACTGATGCCAACTGAAACCCTCATCAACTGCCAACAAAATCCACTTGGACCCGTCCACCACCTGCTTGTGTATAAGCATGTATGACTTCAAAGTTCAATCCTCTGAGATTCCAACTTCCAATCATCCAGCAAGTCAAACAATATACATGAAGAGGAAGAGGAAGAAGATGAGTTTTGCACGAATCTTCTCCACTTCACTTGCTCTGACCAACCACCGGTTTCCCTCCTTTTTGAACCACACCCACAGAGGAGAGGAGGAACACTTCAAATATGAATTATATATATAAATTAATTAATTAAAATTCTGTTTGGATAGATTTTTATTAAGTACTTCTATACTTTTGAAAGTATAAAAACAGATATAGTGTTTGTATTATGAACTTTGTACTTTTTGTTTTTACACTTAAAAGTATGAAAAACTTCAAAAACACAAAATCAGCTTTTTATACTTCATGCTTTTGGCAAAATTATGCTTCCGTTTTCGTGTGAACGGGTGGTTATATGCAACCACCCTTTGATAAAACTATCAACTCTACCTCCAATCATGGCTGCTAGAATTGGACTGCCGTCACCGGTCTCAAACCTCAAAACCACCAAAAACCATCACCAAAAGTGCAAACAGATGTACTTTTGCCAAACAAGAAAGGGTACTTTCATTTTGGAAAACATATTTTTCAAATATTTTTACTCAAGTGATTTTAAAATAAAAATACCAAAAAGAAAAAAAAGCATTTTATGTACTTTATACTTTAATATTTTTAAATGTATAAAATTATAAGTCTATCCAAACATCACGCGTAAATTATAGCAAGGGATAAGATGGATGGAGTTCCCACGTAATCTAGCTAAAGGTGGACATAAAGAGTGGGTGCCCTACTACCCTTCTTTTAGTTATAGACCAGTGATGGTCTTAATTAATTCTAATTTATTGCATCATTCCTTAAACTAGAATTGTTTTGAGAAATTTATGATTTATTTTCCTCACAAGATTTTATTGGTTTTATGTACCGAATCCCTTGTGCTACTGTTGAGGTGGAGGATATTCTTTTATTAGCATCTGCGAGAAGAAGCCAAAGAAAGAATGTATCCAACGGAGGCTGCCAAAGGGAGAGGGACCCCACACACATGTAGCAAGGTCATCAGATAAGTGGGCCACCACCTAAGCCCATGTGTGGTGGCCGGTTTCAGTTCATCTAGCATTTTTAATTAGTAAATTCTATGGACGTCAGTCAGGGACTTGAGCTTTGTGCTTGGGGTTATAATTAGCATAATCATCTAATTAATATTTTCTTACCTCTTTAGACGTCATTGGAAATGGATAACTAATTGGTCAAGGGCCTCAAGGCCCATAGATAATAGGATGTAATCTATCCTATGGATGATAATTAGTTATATATATATATATGTTGGGTCCTCACTGTTGTATAACCAGATTGGTGGAATTACTTCCGAAGCTGAACCATCATCCATTTCATAAAAGTAAATACTGAACAAACAACGTCTGATATCTTTCTTGCTCATGTAACTTGGGTTCGAGAGTCAGCACGAATTATACTAAATGTATGGCAATTAAACAACATTTCATCACATGTCTGTAACATAGTTCTGCTTTTGCACCTCCGAGTAGGAAACAAAGAAGTAATTTATAGGAAAATTTTTGTACAATTGTTCAACAAAAGAGGCTGGTTTTAACCAAGCCAGATATCACTGAAAATCGAATAGTGGGTTGATGAATATTGGCTGGTTTAAGACAGTATTCTGGTTCACTTGAAACTTGCTGGTTGGATCTGGGAACTGGAAATCCATATCGCCGGAATGAAGTATGCCAACGTCGTGACTGTTGCTTTCATCGGTTGTCCGGAACTCGATTGGTGGTGAATTCAGTGCTGAATTGTCATTTAAAAGGTGAGAAATGGATAGGTACTCCACCTCCAGCAGATGGGCTAGAGAACACGTCCTTGGAAATATCAAAGGTTGTTGTTGTTCACTAGCATCTAAGCTGGTTTCTGCCGTCTCTTGAAAAGATGGTTCCTCTTTCTGCTGCTCCACGGCTCTTCCCAAATGCTTCTTCTTATAAATCCTGCAGAGCACCCAGTCGTCCAACTGGGAGTTGCATGAAAACAGAGTTACTCATCAAGCAATTAAAATTGTGATCAAACCAAACACCTAAAGGGAAGTAAAACCCTGCATGAATATTGAAAGCTCTGGCCGGGGTATTATTCTATTAATTATAAGCCTTGTCATAGAGATGGAACAGAACTTACTTTCATGGATCCATTCAGTTTGTTGGGGCGTCTGCTTGAACCATCCAACCGATACTCATGCATGATCCAATCTGTCTTGACACCCTTGGGCGGCCGTCCCTTATAAAACACAAGAGCTTTCTTCACCCCGACGTACGTAGACCCACTGTGGATTGCCTTGTCCGTGCCGGTGGCCTTCCAATAACCCGAACTGGTTGCTCGATTCGGCCGCACCCCATTTGGGTATTTCCGCTCCCGTGGGCTGAAGAAATACCATTCTGTCTCACCAAATTCTGCTTTTTCTACAAACCACAACCAATTGGACGATTAACTTAGAAACAAACAAACAAACTATCAATCTATGACTTATTAGTAATCAAAACACTGAGCTTTGCTTTGTAATAAACCCAAAACTAACCAGGTAGTTCCCACGGATCGAATTTATAGATATCGACTTCCGGGATTATGGACACCGGACACGGCATCGATCTCGCTTGATTCCGAAGGTAATACATGATCAATTCCTCGTCAGTTGGATGAAACCTAAACCCAGGAGGGAGAGCACACTTCTTTGTCCCCTCCATTGATGAAGGATGATGATGCCTACTGCGTTTATCACCTGAAACAAAGAAACAAAACAACCAAAACTGCAGCTTTGAAGGGAATGAAAAAGGAAGTTGGCTTCTGAAATGTTCCAAGGAGTAGAACCAGTAACCTTCTTATATCGGCTTTCTGTTTTTTTTGTCGTTTGGCGCAGGTGGGTTGTATTGTTGAACTTTGACTCGTACTCATACAACCTCGGATAGGCCCCATCGCGAGCACAACTGATGGGGGCACGCTTCGAGCAGAGATAGCTCCTACGGTTGCCGTCGACGGTGACACGTGTCTTTTCATTAAAAGGAGAGAGACTACTACTAGATAAGCATAGACTACTTGGACCCTTATTGGTGCACATCAGCCCATTGATTATAACCTTTTTTATCATGTTCCGTGGACACGTAGTAAAATTTCAGCCGAATTAGGACCAAGGTGTCACGTGCCATGAGTGGATTGGATTAGACCTAATCAATGATGTTTGGGTGTGAGTTAGGTTGATAACAAAGCAATTAACGGGATAATTAATTTGATAATACCCATAAAAAGAAAAAGTAAAGAGGTTTTAACTGTTCAATCTATCATTAGAAATCTTAATTTCACCCTAAAGATAGAATGAATCCTCACCGTGAATTAATGTCAATCCACGGACAGGATGCTTATTATAAAGGGATTAGGACGTGGTTGTAATTTCAAATTTCTGAGGGGAGTAAAAAGATTAAAAGAATATCCGACGTAACTTAGGCATCTCGCATCTGTGCACGGGCTCCACGCACCTACTTATTTTAATTGATAGATGCGAAGTAAGAACACAAGTACAGCAGACCGGATAATTCCGTATACAATCGCAATGCTAGTCGGAGGTGATCATTATCATTCATGATTCATTCCATCCATCCATCCATCAACCATCAGTTCCGAGAAGAAGAAACTTCGAAGTTCAACCAAACCAACCATGTTGGTGGGGCCCATTTTAAAAATGGGTTGGCCCAAACCCAATCATCTTTTGTATTACAGTGACTTCAACTTCAACGGCTTTAGAGTTTAGAATGTGGTGTCCACCTGATCCTATCAAAGTTTTTGGGGGTATAACATCAGATGGCCCATTTCCAAACTGTAGATGATAAAACGGTGGCCCAATTCCATAAATTAGATGTAGAATGAACCCAGCTTCGGACCAAACTGAGTTCTATAAGGCCGCCGCTGATATATGCTTTAAGTGTCACGTCCAGTTGCTTGACTCGAGCCCTAGGCCATGTAAATCAAATCAGATATCCCATAATATATTTGAATTTCAATTCAAATCATAAACTTGGAATCCGAAAGACTCTTATCAATTGGATTCCTTATCGAATCAGATCAGATATACCCTTTACTGAATCTGATTCAATCCATTTGCAGTCCTATTGCCACATACCAACTATCACCTAGGGGTGACCAAATTGTGGGCCTATTTTTTAAACCGAACTGGTATTACCTGTAATCAAAGCTGATCGGTTAATCGATTGATTGGTTCGTTGATTTTTTTTGTTTTCTTTATATTAATAGTATATATTATAAAAAATATATAAATATATAATAAAAACTATAAATATATACTATTATATTTTAAATAATAAATAATATATTATATTTATATATAATGCATATTTATTAATTTATAAGATATAAAAAAATATAATATATGTATATATATATATATAATATAAATAAATATACATAAAATATATATACCAGTCGGTTCAATTAACCGTCAATTTTCTATATTAGTTAATTGACACTGAATCGATACCTTTGTTTTTTTTAAATACCAAATCAAAATCGAATTGACCAATTCCATTAACTAGAACTTTCAATTCGATTTCATCAATTCAATTCAATTTTCCGTTTTTCGGGATTTTTTTCTCACCTCTAATCACCCAACTATCGTGTGACAATGGGTTTTGATCTCAAGTCCCCACCAAGGCACTACAACCAGGCAGAGAGACCTTATCAACTGAGCGAATTGGCACCGTCAATGAATTTAGGAAAGTGATGACGTAACTTTAAAACCCCACAAACAATAATGGCTAATTGGATTATTCCTTCTAAATAGTTGTGGAGGGGATGAGAAGATATTATTTTTTCTTGACAGTTGGTTCCTTTCAAAGAACATGACTTAATATTCTGTCTTAATCAGAAAAAGAAAAAAAAAGAAAAGAAAAGAAGACTCAGAGAGGGGAATGTTTATCTACCAAATATTGTTATAATGGTGGCAGTGAGACGAAAGGCCTGAACTTTGACAAGTCAGAACACCATAACAAGCTAAGATTTACAGCCCCCAGGCAAGACTCGGCCCAGGTTTTGAGCATTACCAAAACCAATGTGTTTGACCATAAATTTGCTATTTTGCTTGCATATATTTGACCATTCCAATAGGAAGTTGGAAATTAAATCAAAGGAATTTCCTTTCTTAACTTTTTAGATTAGGTTTGGTATGCGGCAGAAATGGAGAAGTGGGGTGAGAAAGAATACTAGAATCCACTATTTTATCCTGCTTTTTTTTTTAATCGGTTTAATGGATGAGATACTTCTGCAAGCCTAACCTGAACCTTACGCAGTCCAAATTGAACCTTTACATCATGGGCTTGCATTTTCTGAGCTTGGACTAGGCCTGGCCTTAGCTTGGGTATGAATTGGGGTTGGTTTGAAGCTTCAATTAGACTCTTTATATGGTCCACACTCCACACTAACCCATATTGAACGCAAATCTGTATGACTGTATCAAAGTGTCTTTTTCCCCTTTTCTTAAAAGTTGGGGTTAGCGGCGTTTTTTATTACTACTACTATTATAAATAAAAGGATAAAATATTGAAAACTACCCGATACTTTATCAGGTTAATGATATTTAGGTGCCTGAAGACAAAAGGGTTATCTTGTGTTTTTCAGATTTCTACACTTCCGCTACCACTGTTAATATTTCATCAATTTTGAACTTTTATAAAACCATTTTGTCCTTTCCTTTATTTTTTGTTAGAATCAACAATGATAAATGACTAAATGCAATCTCTCTTTTAATTCTCTTTCTTTTTCTAATAAATAAAAAAAAGACACAAATGCCAATCCAGATTAGTATCCTGTATTTTGAGATTAAATTGACATGTTTTGAAAGTTTAAGTACTGAATTGACAAATTTTAAAATTCGGCAACCAAAGTGACACTAGGCTTAAAGTACACAGTACTAATATGTAATTTTCCTTATTTTCTGCTAGAATCAACATTGGTAAATGCATTATCTCTTTTAACTCTCTTTCATCTTCTAATAAACAAAAAAAAGGAAAAAGAAAGGAAAGAAAAAAAATTGATAAGAAAAATTCAAGACTTAGGTTCAGTTGCAATGCAATTTTATTGGCACTAGTACAAATACAAATGCATAGGAGTGCAAAAGAAAAGAATGCGAATTCTCATTTAATTTTGTTTTGGGCTTTACTTTATTCTGCTTCGAATCTTAATTTGCTTCATTTTTATTACAATCAAGCAAAATAATCTAAAATGAAAAAAAAATATCAGAATTTACACTCAAATCATTTGTACTATCATAGTTTTGCACCAGTGCAAATTTATTTGCATTGCAACCAAACACAACCTTAGGTTTTAGAGATATAATAAAAGGGATAAAATGGTCCAATTAAGTCTAAAACTAGTAGGATGCTTATATTACGATATATATGCTATATAAAATGGATACTTGTTTTGGTTTTGGTGCATGTTATAAAAGTTAAATATGATATATATTGTTAAACTTGTAAATTTTCCATTTACTTGCATACATGCATACCACGTATCCTACATTTTTTTTACCTTATCTTATTGCCTAATATATATATATATATATATATATATATATATATTTTGAAACAGCCCTTAGGCTAAATTCATTACACTAAATCTTCTTCTAGTATAAGAGTAAGAAAGTCAAGAGGTAAGGACCATGTAGTGATCCTACTCACCTGACAAGCAAATTTTGCAATTACATGGGCAGCCCTATTACTTGTAGGAGGGATAAAGGAGATTAAAACATATTGAAAGTCTTGCAAAAGATTCCTACAATCAGCGATAACTATGTGAAGTTGCCAAGGGGAGAGGTGTCCAATAGGATATCCACCATCTTTTTCGCATCTCATTCAATGTGAATATGAGAGGGAGGTGGAGTTCCTTTGTCACTTGGAGTCCAGCCCTGAAAGCTTGCGCCTTAGTAATGTCAAGATATGTCATTTCCATGCAAATGGCTCTACTAAACACAAAGCTTCTAGTGTGATCTCTCAAGATAATGCCAAGCCCAGAAAAAGAATCTGTATTTGCATTATCTACGATGGTTGCTGATCATTTGGTTGTTTTGAGAGGCGAGAATGCTCCCCATCCTTTTTAGTGAAGCCAGCAGCTCCTCAATCTGTGCATGGGCCAATTAAATAGTTTCAACTGGGTTGAAAACTTTATTTTCTATTGTCTTCTTGCATCTATTCTTCCAACAGTGCCAGAGGATTATAGCAAGCTTATTGAAAAGACCAAGATCATCCATTGGTTTATCTCTAATCTATTCCCACCAAAAGGATATCCAATCGAGAAGAGACCAATACGGTTTTTCCTCCGTGCGCATGGCTAAGCAAGACCCAAACCAAGAGATTTTGGCTAAGGAGGCTTTTAAAGGTAGAATGCCTTTAAGATAACGCCACATGAAAACTTGGACTTGTGGAGTGATTTCTCTAAGGTTCCAAAAGTCTTTCCAAGAGATGCTGTTATAAGGTATATGACTTGAGGAAGTTTAAGCTACTTCATCGTTAAGAGGCTTATAAGCAGATGCACAAGTGAAACGGCCTTGTGGCGTAAATTTCCATGTCACCGGTCTTGTAAAAATTGCGCATTAGCAGGAAACTCAATACTAAGAATCTGAGAAGCGGTAGAATAGACGAACTGAGAATTCCAGTTACCATTAACAGAGATAAGTAAGGACACCACCTTATCTGTAAAGCCAGACCTTGGGTTTGGGAATAGAGCATTTGAAATCCAAGGATCTCCATAGATGCTTGTATTCCATAACCTTATCATTGATTCTACAGCATGCTGAACAGGCATTGCGTTCAGTCAAACCTTGCTCAATGATGAAATCTTTTGGATGTATCCCTACATTAATCAAATAAAAAAAAAACTTACAAATTAAATGATAGTCATCAAATAAAAATTTGGGATGAGTAGACTGCAATCCACCTCAGAAATCTGAATTGCAGCCCCCTCCTATTTTATTAGTAGCCCCCCCCTCCCTCTATAAATCACATCTTGCCCATGAATTTGGCATCAATCAACGGGCAGGAATAAGTCCACCCCTAGTAATTTTAGCTCCATCCTAGGGGTGGACCGAATATAAAAACCCCTAAAATTTATCAAAATACAGGCTCTGTACTTACCATGGGATGGTCATTGTCTAGTTAAACAATAAAATGAAATACATAAATTAATGTGAACCGTCAAACCATTTATGGGTTGAATTATTTACTGGTTTAATTGGACGGGTAGATGGTTCATTGCGAGGTTCAAAATATCAATATAGGGCGTATTGACCTGTATCAGTACTGTTTTTTTTGTTTCTATTTTTTATTTTTTTGAATCTGATTCAGAGGGGCCGGTCTACCCCCTGAACCACTCGCTGACCCTAAACATCCATTGTAGCAGTATATCGAGATCCAATACAATACGTATTGGCCGATGATGAAATTGGTTCATTGACCAAATCAACAGCTTTTTCTTTTTTATTTTTGTCTTGGGTCGTTGGGACGGGTCTGGTGAAATGGAACTGGTCTTTTGGATAAAGCGTTGAACGGTCGAACCGTCTCGATGAAAGACGGTTTGAACATCGGTATACAACATACAAACGAAAAGAAAGAATGACGTTCAAACGGAACAAACCCGATTTCCTACCCACACTGCCCACTACTCTCTACCCACACACTATCCGCCTTGAATTACAAATTTGCTGCCACACATCGCCATCTTGTTTGTGAAATGTGCGGCTGCTGTTTACTGTGGGTAGGGAGAGGGAGAGCCGCAGAGATACTATCCCCGGTTCGCTCCTCCTATACATTTAGAGTCGGATCTCCTGCCCACGAGAACTCTGCCCACATTTATTTCAGCCATACATGGAGAACATGTCATCGTCTGCATAATATAGTATTATACAGGATACAAATCAGCACAGCTCTTCCGCTAGGCATAGATGGAAAACATCTCATCTTATGCAGGATACAAATCAGCACAGCTCTTCAGGTTCCATTCTGAGACCTCTGTTTGACCAT
The DNA here is from genome assembly GCF_000365185.1 of Nelumbo nucifera. The sequence goes on from NW_010729075.1 coordinate 5,345,572, forward strand.
TGTAATCATTTTTTCACAAATTAGGGCGCAGTTGTCTTTCCCAAACACGTTTAAATTCATCAGAAGGATACAAATCAGACATTAAATCTAAAGTTGCACAAAACTTACAAGTGATACCTAGAAATGATTCTTTCTGTTTAGAAAGTTGAGTTATTGAGTTTGAGTTGGTCTTGATACTGCAACGTTGTCAATCTCCCTCGTTCAAGCTCAATTGCTTCCGGACTATGCGTCTAGCATGGTATTATTTATAGTACTTTTAAGAATTTTGTTCTTTTTTTTATTGCGGATCATTTGATTTTTAAATTTAATGACTCGTTTTTCAGTTGAAAATCTTAGTGGCTACACATCTGTTGTAGCATTATACTGTTAAGTCACTATTTGGATGGTTGGGGTATACCGCGAATCTGTTGCACTATCCCGTTTACTTGGTTTGGTTAGAGGCACTTGGCGATGTCTAGAATACAATGTTCTTCTTCATGCTTTAGTTAGCTACATGACTATTATCTAATTTTATTTATTATTTACTAACGTCATGGACACTTATACTAAAGCAGTTAAAGGTTTTAATACAAATGTTGTTATTTCTGTATTCTTATTTATTTATATTTATAAAATTGTATCAGAAATCTACTACCAGATGCGCAATATATAGAGTAAAGAACAGTTGCACCTAGATGCGTAGAGGTGGGTGGTGGGTTCTTTCTTGATTTATTAATATTGTTAACTTGAGGAATTATTGTGTCATAATGTCCACATATAATCTCTATGGTTTCTTGGGAAAATTAAGTTTGCCATTATTGTTGCATCAAAGTGTCTTTAAATGCCAATACACAAGTCTCCAAACATGGGGAGTTGTGAAATTTGGTTCAGTTATTAATAAAATGATTTATTTTTCCAGTTTATCCGCTTTGAACCTGGAAAAGGTGATGAAACTCTGTTTTGGAAATTTTGTCGGTGTGGAACATAGTTTTCAAGGTGCCAAGGCGAGGCTAGGAATTGGAAGAGATTTTGGGACTGCTGGGGCTGTTTGATTGGGAATTGGATTAATCACATTGTTGGTGTAGAATATAGTCCCCGCTATCTTGGGGCTGTTTGATTGGGAATTGGAAGAGATTTTGGGACTGCTGGAAACTCTTCAAGATCAGAACATTGACATCCATCTGGAAGATGAGTGGAGATGAAAGTGGAGTGGTGACGGGTGCTTTTCAGTCAAATCAATGGTCCTCAAGCTCAACAGTTCAGGTGCAGTAAATTTTCCAAGCAAGCAGATTTGGAACCCAATCAGCCACTCCAAAGTCAATTTCCTAGTCTGGACCATGGCCCTAAATAAGTGCCTGTCTAGAGCCAATCTAGAAAGAAGAGGAATGCAGCTCTCAGATGCTTCTTGTGGCCCTTGTGGGTTGCAGCCTGAGTCTATAGAACGTCTGTCTCCACTGCCCAGGTGTGGGATCACTTTCTAAGTGCTGTGGGGATTTGCTGGGTGATGCCGAATTCTGTCAACAATTTATTATGTTGCTGGAAGATCAGGGGTTTGAAGAAAAATGGAAAGCTGGTGTGGATAGCTATCCCTGCTGCTGTCCTTTGGTCCATTTGGACTGAAAGAAATAACAGAATTTTCTGTAATAATTTGAAAAGTCCAGATGAGATAGTGCAGAATGCAGTCAGTAAACTGTTCTCCTGGGTAGCTGTCAGTCCAGATTTCAAGCATATGAATGTATCTCAGTTTCTTAGGACTCAGTATATTTGGTGTCTGTAGTTGGTGTTGAGGTCTGGTCTGTCCTTGTATGGACAGATTTCTATTGTACTTGTTTCATTCTCAATAAAACTACCTTACCTTTCAAAAAAAAAAAAACAAACAAACATGTTAGGCTATCTTGATATTTCTAAATCATAGTAAGATAGTAAATCCTAGAGGCAATCTCTGTTTTTTCATATGTTAATGGATTGTTGGTGTGATTTTTGGGGTAGAAACAACTGGATGCACTACCTGGATAATTTGTTTTTTCATTTGAATTATAGCATGCCTGTGTTTTATTAGAGGATTGCAAGTGTTGTGACCATGTGAACACATTGAAACCAAATCACCCAGGCAAGCTCTCACTGGGAGATTCGGTTTTCATTTGGTTGATAGCATGTCGTGTTTTATTGGAGGGTCAAAAGAAAGTGTTGTGACCATGTGAAGCCATTGCTCCACATGTTAAGCTATCTTTTTATTTCTTGGTTGTCAAGGTAAGGGAGTGGACACTAGAAGCATAGTTTTCAAGGCATCAAGGCAAGGCTAGGTGAAATTTTTGTTTTGTTTTTAATAAACCCATCTTTTACTATAAATTGTCACCTAATCACCTAAGTGATGGTTTTTCTTTTTTGAATAAAAACCATGAGTTCTACAGCAATTCCTTAGGTTCCATAGCAATCAACAACCATCTTTCACTATTAATTGTCTGTAATTTTCATAAAAATGTATAAGCTGTATTTGAAACATAGAAAATCAACATTCATGAAAAAATGGAAGAAAAGAAATTTCAAAAAATAGAGGGGTTGAGCCTCTATTTTTTTTCCTAGGAAAAGAAGAAAAGAAAATGAAGTTTTGAAGTCTTCAAGGGTCCAAGTTCTTCCATTATCAGTTTCAAGGCAATAACATGTTGATTGAACCCTAACAAATGAAAAAAATAATAAAAAGACACTAGCATTTTAACTTAAGCTAAATAATTTAGTTTAATAATGTCTTTATTTATTATTATAATCTCAAAAAGTTAAGAATATAAAAGTTCCCAAGGCACCTGTGTAGGCATTGCCTTGACAACTATGATGTGGAAATAGACCTCTATGTTAGACTTACCCTTCCATCTTTAGTCAGGCAGCCAATAAAGAAGCAACTATTTTGGATTGTTATGACTTCACCAGCGGCAAGGTAGCTTGGTTGCCCTCCCCTGGGTGCAGTGTGTTTGATTGGGAAGCGGATACATTGCTGACACTGCTAGAGGAACTGAGTCAGAGAGGGTTAAATCCGAGCAGTAGGGACAGAAGGATCTGGACCATATCCAAATCAGGAATTTTCACAGTGAAATCTTTCTATGAAGTTTTGTAAAGGTCCAATGTCCAGGGATGATCCTATTTCCTGGGGTTGGATTTGGAGGGCTCCTGGTCCATCTAAAGTACAATTCTTCCTTTGGACAATCTTAGAAAAAAATCTAAACGATTGACAGATTGCTACAGATGGGCACGAACTTACAAAACAAATGCTGTCTTTGCAGTTTAGAAGAAGAATCTTCAAATCATTATTATTGCTGCACTGCCCTGTGACTTATAACATTTGGGTACATTTCCTTCAACTGTTCTGCACTGCTTGGGTGATGCCTAGTAATCTGACTGATCTGTTTTCTTCTTGGCCTGCATCAAGACTCTGCAAAAGAGGGAATATTTTGTGGAAGATATCCACTTTTGCTATTTACTGGATGGTTTGGAAGGTGAGGAATAAAAGGATTTTTTAGGGGCAATCCACTTTTGTGGAAGCAATCAAGGCTAAAGCTGAAAGAACTCTTAATCACTGGGCTTCCATTTTGAAGGACCTAAAGGGCATCTCTTTCAACCAAGCTAGAGACAATTGGGTTTATCTAGTTTTCAACCCAACCTTCAGCAGCTAAGTCTCCGTATTTAGTCTTTTGGTAGATTGAACTTTACAGAATGTTACTATTTATACAGTTTAGAAATCCTTGTACAGCGGAGGAAAGCTCTCCCTCCCCTATTTTTGTTGATAAGTATTACAGAATAAAAAGAGAATTATATTACATAAACAGGAATTGATGCATAGAAGGTTTGCCTATTAGAAGGGGAGGGATGAAACAGGTAAACCTTAAAATGCTGTACTAGAATAGGAAAGGAATGTAAAACTGGTATATTATACTAAGTAGTTATAGTCGTAAAATAAATGGTTCTATGGTTGTTTAGGATTGTTTGGAGATACCATATATATACTGGTTATCTATTTCTTCTTTGTATGGTCATACTGGGAAATGGCAGAATACCACATATATACTTTTTTTTTTTTTTTTTTTTGGGGGGGGGGGTGTGGGGCGCTTTTTTGTGCCATGCACATCCCCCATGAACATATTGCTTTTTGTTAATATAACCATAGTTAACTTCCTCGAAAAAAAAGCATAAGCTAAGATTGGGGCTATTTATGGCTCATCTGCTTTAAACTGTAGTCAACAGGTGTGCTTTTGGTTTCACTTCCAATTGGGGTTTGTATCTCATTAGATTCAAAATCATTTAATTTTCTTTCTCTATGGTCTTTATTCAAGTACTAAGCACTGTCTAGTTTATTTCATCTCATTAACTTTTTCTTAGTTGTAGATTTTCCATTTGTACTTTAGTCGCTGAATACTCTGCCTGTAATAAATACTAGGTTTCTTTTGTCATATATGGAAAAGCATAAGCATATAATACAGCATGGTTCAACATGCTATTTGTTTTTCATTGTGCAATTATACTTTACAAAAAACAGAAGCATTTAATACAACATGCATATACAATGATGCAAAAACAGAAAAAGGTAAAAACATCCTTACACCTCTGGACATTATGGTTTTATTTTTCCGTTTGCTGCTTTGGGAAATGCATTATTTGTGTTGTTATAATATGTTGTTTTGTTTTTGAATTATCTGTAGGATCATCTTTTATGTTTGTACTCGATAAAATATACTGTTCAATGCACCTTTAATCTTACTAAGTGGTAGGCCTGCTTTTACAGGTTGCTGCAATGAGTGACATAGTAGGAAGTTCTTCTGCCCCTCAAGGTCATGGCAATTAATGCCTGACTATGTATCATCATCAATCCATGGATATGGTCTCAAGAAAAGTTCAAAATTTTGACACGACACGCTCTGTATTGGGTATGTCGTATTGTATCAGTGGCCATCGATATGCCTTTTTTAAGGCTTTTTCCAAAAAGGGGTGTTATTAAATGTTAAATAGCAATAAAACCATGTCCCTGTAAAAAAAAACAAAAAAAAAAACGTTTTTATTCACCTGAAACAAGATGCGTATCAGGTGTTTTGATATTTTGAACCTTGGTCTCAAGGGAGATCAGTTGTCCTCAGGGAAGATTTCTGATTATGGTTCACTAGAGAGACGACAATACAGTGAGCAGACTGCTTATATGGGGCAGGAGTTGCAAAGTCAACCTAGTAGGCAATATGCAGACTCTATTGGCCTTGGTTCTCATCATCAGGTATGAAGATGTAGTTCTTCCTTTCTTTTTCTTTTATATGCAATTTATGTATGCCTCCACTTTTATAATCATTTTCTTGATCCTTGTCATTTTGTGTTGCTCTGTCATACAATCTGAGCAAGGTTCTTTGGACTTCACAACACCCTGAGATTTGTGGACACATTGGTCAGGTAAAATTGTATCTGGTCTGACTACAAATGGACTTATACTTCATTTACGATTTTTTAAGTCTTACAGTACATATTCTCATTTGTGGTAAAATCGTCATTAGGGATCTATGTGTCGACAGCATCTCTAGATGAAGGTACAAGGTATTTTTCAAGTGCCACAAGTACTAGTCCATCTAACTTATGGTACTTTCTGTTAACATCCATAGTCTATGAACAGTTTTAATATGTATTCCATAAATGGGCAACAACCCTCAACTTTGCTCAGAATCTTGAGGATATACCAGTGCAATGGACTGTCACTACAATGTGGAAATGCTACCTTGATGTCTTGGCCTCACTGTTATGCAAAGTTGGATTACTGATCACTACGACATTGGAGGGAATTTGGTTTATGTTATTGTCTTCTTTATTGTGTTTTCTAACCAATCTTGTACATCTCCTACTTTTTAACTTCTGTAGGCTGGAAATGAAGACAGACAGGATGATGCACAGGTTAAACCAGAGGACTTAGATGATAAAAAACATGAAGCAGGGGAATCTGAGGGTGAGATTGAAAACTGATAAAAAAAAAAAAAAACTTCTGAGATGGAGAACAAATCTGAATTGAAAAGCAAAGAGAAAGAGGCTGATACGGGTATGTATAAGAAAGCAAATCCATTTGTTAACAAGGAACTATTGCAGGTCTGCATTTTCCCCTTTCTGTTGGTCTCCTGCTTATTGGTCTGATAAGTTGTGCAGATTATGTTGTAATTTTTATGTCATTTCTTACGACTGGGACTATCCATTTTGTAGACGTTTTATGATAGATTCATAATCCTTGGGTAAGAATGAACGTTATTTTCTTCTTATTCAGGTTGAAGATTTGAGGGTGGTTCTTCACAACTTGGAACCTTTAATATAGTGATGCTAAGGTGGGTTCCTTGCACCTAGTCAAGCTAGGAGGTTTTTCCCCTGGTTTTGCTCTTCTATTCTTTTTTCATTTCCTTGAAACCTTGTGGTGGTTGGACCTGCTCATGGTTCAGGAGCTTGCCCAAAGTGCATTATTTGAGGGTGACACGGCTAAAGTGCATTATTTGAGGGTGACACAGCTAAAGATAATTGCATTCTCTACTGTTAGAATGCTCAGTCAGGGGTATTTTGGTCATTCTGGTGTATCTTATTGAAAGTGAAATGTCTATTCTATCTGAGTTTAAGTTATGTGTCCCATCTTCTATGAGGGACAAAATTGTCTTTCCAGTAACTTAAGTTTTATGAATAAAAGTCAAGTGCGTCGGCTAAGAGAGTGACTTTTGAACATTCTCTCTTCTAGTCTGGCCGAACACTCTTCTCCTCTGCTTCTTCTTCTTTCTCTTTTCTTTCTTCTTCTTTCTTCTTCTCTACTTTAACCTAGAAACAACTAGGGTTTATTCACATGGTATCAGAGCATTAAGGTCTCGTGTTCTTTTTTCTTGCTGCTGTCTTCTTCCTGGGTTCGCCGCCAGCTTCACAGTAGGTTTCATCATCCTACAGCTGATCTGATTGAAGACTCGATAAAGGGCTGAAAAGGAGTTGTCGTTTTGAGGGCCTGGAGGTGAGAATGCCTCTGGCCGGTGCTGT